>PVKE010033777.1:0-17746 GCA_004027555.1 Craseonycteris thonglongyai | reverse complement strand
CTCTACTCTCATTCTGAAACAGAAGCTAACAAATGTGGTTCCAACAGTCTAACAGTGCTCCATGTGAGGAGAACCAGCATTCCTCTTCCAGAAGGAAATGTGAAAATGTATAAAAGATAGCTGAATGACAGCCAGCAAGAAACATTACATTGGGGGACATGTTTTGATTACTACATTGGAAACAAAATCCCTTGTCAAGTTACCTAAGAAGAAACCACAGAGAAGTAGCAAGAAGACAATGTCAGGTTTTCAGAAACGGTATGTTTCATATTTTTATTCATGAGCAGGTGAGGGCAGTGACAGATAAATTGTACCCTGCCATAAGATATGTCACCCAAGGTTATAGAAGCTGACACTGATTTTCCTACATTCATCACATACTTTATTCATTAAAATTAAAAGATGGTTTTGTTGTTAAATGTCTGGATGTTTCTGTTCTTTTACTGATTTATACAACTAGTGCATACATCTTGAAATATATAAAATTTAAATTAGGTATAAACAGCGTAGTTGGCATCACTGCTCCATCATTTACAAAACAATTTTCGAAGAAGAAAAGAAAAAGCCAGGGTTTGAAAGTGTCCCCTAATCCCAGCTTTGTAGTTTATTTGCATTCCTTCACCTTGGTCTTTAAATCTTAATCTTAAAGGGTTAGTGGGGGTTAAAGACCGCTCTACCTTGGAATGTGTGTGCATGCGTTTTAAGCTTTTATTGGGCGCTCCTTTATTACCTTTATGTGTGAATCTCTGGTGGCTACACTCCATTTTAATAAGCTGGAAATCTTGTCGAGTGATTGCTCAGTGGTTGCATTTAACTAGCAGGCCTTTTGCTGAGCCAAAAGGTCGGCCACTGAGCTCACTGAGGAAGCTGGAGAGAGAGCAAGCTGTCTCAGCCTCTCCATTTTCAGTGAAGGCCCTTTCATTGGGCTCATTCAAAATCAAAGAGATTTTAAAGCTCATTAGCCTCCACGGAGGAAGAGGGCGGAGGGGAGAAGGTGCATTTTGCTACTTGCTATCAGGAAAATAGAAGACTTGGCTGAGCAGTCTGACAGTGCATTATTATTGTTGTTGCTATTATACTTTTGCTTATGCATATGGAGTCTTGTTAATAAAAATAAACAGGTCTCTCAGCCAGGAGCCCAACAAAACTCAGTAACATGATTCCTGCTTTAAAGGCACACTGAGTTCCGTGCTCTGTGCCACCATCTCTCTCTTTCACACATAGAACCATCTGAGATTAAGAGGAGGCACAGATTTCAAGAAGGCCTTGCAAGAATCCTGAATAACTCCAGTCATTAGTGTGCCAGCCACTAGAATGGGACAATATCTTTGGCATGTGTCTATGTCCCTGTCAGTGTATGTTGAAATGTATCCCTCACATTTGAAAAGGAGGCTAACTAACTTTGGCTCTGCTTCCTCCTGGCACTTGTGCTGCTAACATGTCACTATCAGCTGTTTCCACACCAGTTGGGGAAGACCAGGATGTGGCATATGTTACAAATGTGACTTTTACCACAGTTTAGGTGGGGGCTTAATAATGTCTGAGGTTGGCCAAGAGGTTTTGGAGTTAAGTAACATAGATGACCACAAACTCAGAAAGATCAACAGATATTACACAAATTGGCAGGGCCTGCCCAGAGTCAATGTAGGCTTTAGGGTCTGGCAGTTTTGATGGCCTGCTTGAGAATTCTACTCCACTGCTGCTCTGTATAGCCAAGGAAAAGGGAACACACACACACACACACACACACACCACATGGACCATTTCTACTTAAAATTATAGGGCATTCTCCACGAAAATTACACAACCTTCCAGTTAACCCAATTTCTAGACTTAACCTTGTGTAAGGTAAACCTCTTAAAGGTAGTATTTGGGGTCCCAAACTGATACTCACTCATCTTCCTCTCCATTGCTGTGGCCACTAGAGTAGACATGCCAGAACAGATTGCTAAATAAGAATACAAGTATTAGCTTTATTCAGAGGCTAAGAAACCACCTAAATAGCTTCTTCCTTGAGGTCTAGGCTTTCTGGAAATTGCTTGATTGGATAATGTGGTTTGACTTCATATCTTCTACTCCAAATTGAGGACAGACAGACCAATAGGAAATTGGATGCCTGATTGGCCCTCGAGTTGTAGGTAGAAAAACTGAAACAGAAAGTGAAAATGCCTATAACCTCCATCACTAAGATCAACATAGGAAGACTCTGCTTTGGCTGTAGAAAGCAAGAAAGAATTGGTCCTTCTGACTGATCAGAGGACAGGCAATGAAAGGAGAAAACCTGGAACCCATTACAGTTTTTGTTTTTTGAGCGACCTAGACATATGTCCATTCTTTATCAAGGAACATAACTCCATCCTCTTATAATTTATCAGAAATAATATGTTTTTAAGATTTATTTTATTGTTTTTGATAGAGAGAGGCAGAGACAGAGAGAGACAGAGAGAAGGGGGAGGGCCCAGAGCAGTCTCCATAGTTGTATGTCATCAGTTTTTGACATAGTTTCATTCCACACAGGTGGGCAGGACTGTGCAGGGCAGAAACTGGGCTGGGGGCCTCCTGCATGGGAGGCACACCCCTTGAGCCAGGGCCCAAACCGGTGGTGGAGGGGGGAAGAACCAAACTGGGGGCTTCCCACATGGGAAGCACACCCCAGTTCAGCATATGGATCCACACAGGCTGAGGCCAGGGCTGGGATTCGATCCTCGATCCCGGGGCTACAAAGCGAGTGCTCAACCCACTGAGCCATCCCGGCTTCCCCCCAAAATAATATTAAACTCGGCCATTTGGAGTCACCATTCATTCACCCAAGAGAAGAAGTAGGTGGGATGGGTGGGTGGAGAAAGTCTCAGGAAGAGGTGACTTCAATGTGGCCCTATTTGGGAAGAGAAGAGTTCTATCCTACATTAAAACAAGACAAAGGAGTCAATAAAGATACCCCTCCCTGTAAACATACAAGTAGGAAGTTGCCTGTCACATAGCCCCAAGATAACAACTCAGTAGAATTTAGGAGGCCATCAGAGGATAGCAGGGTATTTTTAGGGTTTCAACACAACCATACATGCTGTAGAAAATGCCAAACAAATAAAAAATCAGGGATGCTTGGATGGCTCAGTGGGTTGAATGCTCACCTTGCAACAGCAGTGTCCGGGGATTAAGTCCCGGCCCTAGACTGTGAGGACTCATGTGCTGAACTGGAGCATGCTTCCCACGTGGGAGGCCCTCAGTTTGGTTTCCACCCTGCACTTCCCCACACCCACCTGTGGAATGAAACTATGTCGAATCTGATGATGTACAACAATGGAAACTGCTCTGGGCCTTCCCCCTTTCTCTCTCTTTCTCTCTCTCGCTCTCTCTCTCTCTCTCTGTGTGTGTGTGTGTGTGTGTGTGAGAGAGAGAGAGAGAGAGAGAGAGAGAGAGAGAGACAATAAAATAAATCTTTAAAAAAATAAAAGAAATAAAAAATCTCCCGTTTGTAAGGCAGGCCACCAAATTCAAATTGTGTGATAAGGATTACAATCATTGTTATGTTCAGGGAAATAGAAGAATGTTGTGGGATAGAAATAGGCAAGAAAAACTCTTTAGAGGAAAGTGGCCCTTGAGCCAGCTTGAGTAAGAAGTAAAGGGAAATCGTTATAGACAGGACAAAGTATGACAATGAGGGCGGTACATGATTAAAGAGGGAAGAGGAAAAACCCAATACAGGATTGGAAGCCAAGGTTAAAGATAGTGAGAGAAAACATTAAGATAGACATGGTTGCTGGGGAACCCAAAAGCCAGGAAAAATCAGTAAAATTGAATGTAAAGAGCACTAAAAATTATGACAGGCTTCTTAGCACAAAAATAACTTCTGAAGCAAATAATTCTACCAACAGAAACCTTCTTTAGTCCATGGAACAACATTTAAAGAGGGTTGATTCTAAGTTAGTTTCATGGAGTCTCTGGGATTTAGAGTTCTTGAAGCAAACTCTCTAGTCCCACATGGTGTTTTATTATTCTTTTTCTTATGGCATACCTCAGGGGCTAGAAACCTTTGTGGGAACAGGGGGTATGCTATATCTCCATGTATCCTTTCCTCTCATGTGAACTTGCAGGGATGGGGGAGCAATTGAGAGGAAAAAGAGGGATGGAAAACAGCAGTACTTTCTCCCACATCTTGCTCCCTATTCTTCCTCAGGGAATCTCCTTCAGTGTGAGGTGCCCAGTCTCATGTTATGGATCAGCAACAGAGTACTCCTTGTGGACACCTATTGAGCCCCAAGTTTTCTGAAACAAAGAGATGACAAATGGTCAAGAGTAAGTAGTAGCTGAGCTGCTCCCCAAAGCTGTGTGAACTTTTCTTTAACCCAGCACTAGCTGTGACTTAGGCTGGCTTGTCAACCATCATCCCACCACTCTCAATTGACTCCTGTCTGAAAGGCTTTTCCAACCAAAGAATACACTTTCCAGGCTTAAGCATCTCCTGACACTTCTTTTTTAACCATTTAATTGAAGTATTGTGTGCATACCATCGATTTCACCTACCTAAATGTAAAATGTATTGATTTTGAGTAAATATACCGAGTTGTACAACCATCACCACAACCCACATTTAGAACATTTCCAGTGCCCCAGTAAGGCCTTGTGCTCATTTTCCATGTGCATCACAGTGATATTGTTTGGCAGGTATCGCGAGTAAAGCTCAGACATAAGGGGAAGGGACGGAGAGTAGTGTCTCTTAGAGGGTGAGAGAACACCAGAGAAAAGTGCAGATAGGAAATGCAGGAGAGGTCAAAGAGGTGTCAGATAATCTTGAAAAACAGCATCCAAATGTATGTCAGAGATGGCCAGCCCTTCATCTCGACTCTTCAGTGAAAAGACACGGGAACCCAAAATCAAACAGATTCTTACCATAGGATTCAGCAGTTGCTCCTTGATATTTACCCAAAGGAGTTTAAAACTTATGTCTGCACAAACACCTGAATATAAATGTTTATAGCAGCTTTATTCATAATTTTCAAAACTTGGAAGTGACCAAGAGGTCCTTCAGTAGGTGAATAGATAAATAAACTGATACATCCAGACAATGAAATATTATTCAACACTAAAAAAATAAAAATAAAAAGCTACTGAGCCATAAAAAGACATAGAGGAAACTTAAATGTATAGACCTAAGTGAAATAACAATCTGAAAATGTTACCAATTGTATACTTCTAACTATATGACATTCTGAAAGAGGCAAAAATACAGAGGTAGTAAAAAGACCAGAAGTTAAGGAGGCATGAATAGGCAGAGCACAAAAGATTTTTAAGGCAGTGAAAATACTCTCTATGATACTATAAAGATAGATACATACTATTATATACTTTTCCAAACTTGTTAAATATACAACATGCAAGAGCGAACCCTAATGTACACTATGGACTCTGAGTGATTATGATGTGTCAGTGTAGGTTAATGAGTTGTAACAAATGTACCAGTCTATCTGAACCTACATTGTTGATAATGTGGGGACTACATGGGAAATCTTTGTACCTTCTTTTCATTTTAACTGTGAATCTAAAACTGTTCTAAAAAATAAAGTCTTTAAAAAATGGCTATGGGAGTACATGGTCCCACTATATGCAATAAAGTTGGTAGCAAAATATAGAAAACCCATTTTCTCAGAATGTCTAATACCTAACAGCACCTTGTGCAGGAATATTTGATAATGTCTGTTGAATTATATTGAACTGAGTTAGAGAGATGAGGAATTGGAGGGGGGAAATGCCTTCTCGTGGACATTTTTTACCCAGCAATCTTTTCAGTTTCTAATGGTCCTGTAGTTCCATTTTTGGTAATTACTTCATCCCACCATGTGTAGTCTTGGAGAAATGGTAATTCCAGGGATCCAGGAAGCCATGGGATTAGATTGGCTTTCTTCTCACTTCAACACATATAGAAACAAAGAGTGTCGTTTGGGCACTCTTTAAACCAGTAATGCAAGATCAGAAGAAATTGTATATCACTTAGAGCCACAGTTGTCCTGACCCTAACTGGATTCAACCTACTGCGAAGCAGGTGTTTTGCTTCCTGATTCTTGGCCTTCCAGAGATGTCTATTCACAAAAGCAACTGTCCATCTCCTGCTGATTCAGTGTTTCCTTCCAATAATTCCTTTTTACTACCCAGAATTGGTTTCTGTTGCTTGCAAACAAGGAACACTTACCACTTCATTCCCTTTAAAGTCAATGGCTATTTCCATGTCTTTGCCACTGTGAATAATACTGCAACAAACACAGGGGTACAAATAAATGTTTTAAAAATTTTAGGGTGGATAACCAGAAGAGAGATTGCTGAGTCATTTGGTATTTCTATTGAGGAACCTCTGTACTGTTTTCCATAGTGGCTGATTATATGGTATTTTTTTAAAGACTTATTTTATTGTTTTTGACAGAGAGAAGACAGAGAGAAGGGGGAGAGCCCAAAGCAAAGCAGTCTCCATAGTTGTACATCATCAGTTTTCAACATAGTTTCATTCCACAGGTGGGTGCAGTGCCATGTAGGGCTAGAATCAGGCAGGGATCTTCCAGCATGGGAGGCACGCCCCCATGAGCCAGGGGCAGGGCCGAACCAGGGCCTCCTGCATGGGAAGCTTGCCCCAGTGGGAATCGAACTGGGGTGGGAAGCACACCCCAGTTCAGCATATGGGTCCACACAGGCCAGGGCCGGGACTCAATTCTTCGACCCTCTGCAATGTGAGCGTTCAACCTGCTGAGTCCAGTTTCCCCTGATTGTATGTTATCTTAGGAGAAGTATCTGTTCAGTCCCTTTACCCATTTTTAAATGTTTGGGCGTTTTTTGTTGTCAAGTTGTAAAGTGGAATATTACTCGGCCATAAGAAAAGATGAACTACTGCCATTTGTGACAACATAGATGGATCTTGAGAATATTATGCTAAGTGAAATAATAGAAAAAGTCAATAAGCATGATTTATATCTCACTCATATGTGAGATATAAAACTGAAAGCAACAAAGGAATAAGATAAACAAACAAAAAATCATAGACATAGACAATAGTTTAGTGGTTACCAGAGTAAAAGGGAGGTAGAAAAGGGTAAAGAGGGTCAAATATATGATAATGGAAGATTTGACTTCGGGTGGTGAACACACAATGCAATATACATTTGCTGTATTATAGAATTTACACTTGAAACCCATATAATTTTATTAACCAATGTCACCTCAATAAATTTAACTTAAATTGTTTTGTTTTGTTTTAATAAAGACAATGGCAATGATACAGGTGAGGTATTAGAAGGGCATAAATTGGGTAATGGGATAGTTTCCATAAGAGGTAGTTCAGAGATAAAGACCTTGTAACTACGGGTAAACCAGGATGGCTCAGTTGGTTAAGTGCTCACTTTGCAGCCCTAGGGACTGAGGATCAAATCTTGGCCCTAGCCTAGCCCCTGCAAATCCATATGCTGCAGTGTGCTTCCTATGTGGGAGGCCCCCAGTTCAGTTCTTGCCCCCCATTCGGCCCCTAGCTCAAGGGGGCATGCCTCTCAGGCAGGTAGGCCCCCAGCCCAGTTCCACCCATTTCCAGAGCAGTTCCCTCCCTATGCGACCCCTGTCCACCTGTGTGAAACAAAACCGTGTTGAAAACTGATGACATATAACTATGGAGACTGATCTGGGCCCTCCCCCTTCTCTCTGTCTCTCTCTGTCTCTGTCAAAAACAATAAAATAAATCTTAAACAAACAAACTTGTGCCTAATGAAACATTTCTGGGCAGGAAAGGGAGAGCAAAGTTGACCCCAATATTATGTACTTCATATGTGTTCCTACCATGAAGAGTTTTCAGTCACATGAATGTTCACCCACGTGGGCTAAGAAAATTTGTTGCACGTTTCTTATAAATAGAACAACAGTGCAGACTATTTTAAGACCTAACATTTGAGGATGAATAATCTTCACATGCTCTTCACTGAGAGAACAACCAACACGGCTTGTCAGGCAGTTGGTCTTCCTGCTCAACCTCACGCACGTGCCTCCGGGGGCAAGTGAGTCAGTCTCACGCTCTTCTTCCTGCTGAATGGATGAGCAAAGGCTGGGAGTCAGCCGTGCTCAGAGCCAAGTCTTTGATTCAATATTATGTCCTGTTCAAAATGTCCAGTCTCTTTTCTTGAGTGCCCATGTTCAAATAGAAGTCACAGTCCAGAGCAGCTTCATGAAAAAAATGTGCATTTTCAGAAATTAATGACCCTGACTGCAAAATAAAAACATAAATAAAGAGAAGGAAAGAAAAATTAATCAAGAACATAGCAAAATGGTAAGGGGTATAATATAACATGTTAATGCTAAATGCCAACTTCATGGTTCAATGCCCAGTTTATTCTAATGAAAGCACTAGACAGAAGACAAGCATTGGATGAAATGAGGACTGAAAAAAAATGTGCTACTGCATGAAAACTATTTATGAATTTCCAGGCTGTTTGTCACTGAATAAAAGCTATAATATAATCCTTTCATACCGTAGATGCATATTTTGTTAGTGCAACTTCAAACAGATACTTTATCAAGTTGCTACCATCCTTTCAGGTGTGGAAATCAGAGAGTCTTTGAGGGAAATCATGACTTAATGCACTAGAGCTGAAAGGCCAGCAAAAATAACAGAATAACAAACAGCCCATTACTAAAGGGCTATGATATGAAAGACTTGTAATGCATTTCTGTTGGAAAGGATCTCCGAGGTCATTGAGTCCAATCACCCCACCCAGGCCTGAAGCCTGCCGGAGAGAACACACTCATCAGATAATTTGTAATGGTATTGTATCACATACTAATGCTATGGTAATTCTCCTAGTATTTCAAAGACTGGGAATCTGATCCAAGAGCAGGAATAGATTAGTAGATTTATTCAGTTTATGCATGAATTCTCTTATTGCCCTCTTTCGAATGGAAATATGTCATCAGAGCTCAGTTTCCTGAAGTCAAAAAGATAAGACAATATCTACCGGTACTTTGATTTCAAACAGAATCATTTATAGATAAAAGAAGACTCCCCTCTAAAGTAAAACAGGCTTTCAAACAGCCTTTCACCAGTTAGTAATAATTTATGCTTGATGAACAGGAAAATATGCTGAATTTATTCATTTTTTTATGCACTGCCTGTCAAAAAGGGCAAGCTGATAAAGAAAATGTGGGGGTGGGTAACTTATTGGTATTTGCAAATCTGATATGAAAGGTTTTTGTAATTCCTCCCGCTTTCAACAGGAGAAGAAAATTAACTCTGAAAGTAGCATAACAGAAAATTCTTATTACAGTCAAAGCCATGGTCTCTGGCATTTTACCATGTAGGTAGTTCTAGAGGCTGTTTCTTTCTTCTGCCATCCAATATAAATTTTGCTCCACTTTTGAGCCCTCATTAAAAATTGTGTTGCAACAAACAATCTGCAGTTATGAACCTAGAGTCTGGCCGTTTCACTGACACTGTCCTACCCTGTCACATTTTCATAAACACCTCCACTGGCTGAACTGCAGTTTACTCTCTTCTGCCAGCGAGCCCTTTTGCTTTAACCAGGGCAGGTTTATTTTCGATTCTAATTATGTCTGAAGTAAAGCTTGATTTGTTTGTGTGGTTTCAGGATATGTTCTAGAGTGTTTTGAGTTTTCAAACTCCACTTTGAAATGGGAGATGGTTTTTATACACCCGGATGGTCTCCTGCCCTCTCAACTAAGGAGTTGTTGAAACTCCCTACCTTTAAATAATTATTCAGAAGACAGCTGTGACTTTCTACTTCCTGTAGCAGACAGAATATTAGGTACAATTTGAAACTTAGGAAATTAAATTAAAGCACAGATACCGTAACTGCAAGTCTCAATTCATAGGTCACAGTTCTCTTTCTGTAATGTGTCGGATAATTAAGTTATTATCATAAATTAAAAGTATAGCATGAAGTTTAGGGCATTTCAAAAGGGCAAAAGTTGTGGGGAGTTTAGAACTTAGCAAGTTTATTTTATATGCCTGATGCATGTCTTTTTAAAAACTACATCACAGAATTCTAGCTGAAAACCAATGCATAATATAACTTAATGATACTATGTCTTATTTATGAAGTTATAACTTAATGGTGAAAATACTATATTTCAAGACAAAACCTTTCCAAATCCACTTTTATTTCCCCATTTAAGTCTGATGGGGCACAGGCAGTGCCACCCACTGGGAATTCTTGGTGGTAGTTAGGCATGAACCTCAAATTTCAAAATAACCACCCTCTGGTATACCACAACCACATCCTGGATCAGCAAAAGCCAAGGAAACACAGTGATGAACATTTTTCTTAATCTCACAGGAATCTAATGGGGGCGGAGTGGGGGTGGGGTGGGGTGGACTTCATTGGTTCAGCTACTCACCTTATGACTTTCAGCTTCTTGGACCTTTCCTTCCTTCAAGTTGTGTCTCAAGATATTGCTGCAGTAACTAATGAAACTGTTTGGAGAACCAGTCCACTGTGAGTTCAACATGAAAAACTTGCTCCCATAAGTGCTCCTCTCCAGTGTCCCCAGTCCCTCTCCTCACATTTGGAGACAGTTGTGAAGCAGAATTAGGCTTATCAGTATGTGGTAGTTGTGAAGACCAGAGGCATTGTGGGATGCTGAATGAAATAACATCCAATTAAGGGTTCCATATCCTCCTAAGACTCCTTTCATCACTATCACTCAAAGAGTTAAGGATTTGGAGTCTTTTGTGTGCTTGATTATTGTTAGATGGTGACATAGGGGTGGGGCATGGCCACATGTTTCTGCTCCTTTCCCTTGTCCCTTCATAAGCGTGGGAACCCTCACTCTAAGAACTTTAACTGTTACCTTGACTTCTAAGGGATTTAGGTAATGACTTGGCCAAACAAATAAATGACAGGTACCCAAATTACCCCCCAGGTACAAGGTGTCACAAATTAACAGATGGCTCTTCCATCTCCAATGAATTTTTCACTCACAGAGGAAGCCAGAAATTCTGGGCTTTAGGTCAGACTTATTTGAATTTAAATCCCAGCTCTATTAACTGTGTGTCTTTGAGTATGTTACCCTCATCTTTGAGCCTGTTTCCTCAACTATAAGGAACTGGTGTGAAGAGGTAATGTAAAACAAGCACTTAGCACTGTGTGGAGCACATAGTAAGCATGCAAAAGATGTTAGCTTTTATTGTAATTTCCTTCCTAGGGATATCTGCAGATTTAAATGAGATAACATCTGTGGAAAACTTGGCCCTAGTAGAAGCTCAACAAACATTAATTCCAGTCATTTTGAGTAAAATTAAGTCTTTTCCAAATATGCTTGATGTTTAAGTGATCTGAATCCAAGGTGCTTCACTAAAGCCACCTAATAATACATGACCCTCCCTCTTCCTGCAGAAGAGAACATCTTGAACATCCCTGTGCCATGTTCCCCCCTCATCACCTGTATCTAATCCGAGCACATTTTCTGCACTTCACTGTCTTCCCTTCTCTTCTCCTAACACTGAAATATTTGTTCCAACTTCTTTTTCTCATCAAGCTTCAGGTGGAATCCCAAATCCTGCCCTGAGCCTACCCACTCCTATTTGCTCCTCTGCAGCTCTGTGTTTTCCCCTCCACTCCTGAGGTGCTCATTACTGAAGCACATTGTACAATGGCAAAGCAAATGCATTTGAGTTCAGATCCACTTTGTCTTAGTCAAACGGGGACACGTTTACAATACAGAAATGAGAGAGGATGGGTGTGTTCTATCACAAGGAATTAAAGCTAAGATCCACAAATCTGATCGATGTGAGCAGCCAAAACAAATATGTTGAGTAATTTCTTTCCTCACTAACTAGTTATTTTGCCTGAATTTTCCAGACAATAGTTTCTCATGGCAAAGTCTCAAATGGTATATTAAATTCATCCCAGAACTTGCATTCTGTTTTAGATATGTTTTTGAGGGAAGACATCTTAGAGAGTAAATTCTTGAGAAAAGGATATAAATAAATGAATACCAAAAAGGTATAAATAAATACTCAGATTTCAGAAACATTGTAAAAAATAACAATGGCAACAATAATAATAATATAATAACTGCAATTTTTCAAGCACCTTCAGACTATAAATGAAATGCTAGGAGAAAATAGATGTATTTGTTTTCCTGTTGCCTTATGACTGAACGAGCAAACCATGCATGATTTTTATGACCTGGCTAGTGATGTGTCCCTTCAGGGAGCTATTAACTCCATCCTTGTCAATGGTGTCTGATCCTTATCAAAATTAGAAATTGCTTAAAACCATAAAAAAAGCATTTCATTCCTAAATAGGCTATTAGTGATATTGGATAGTTCGTTGTGCTGAATGTAATAACTGAAATTCCTAGAGGCAACTGATTTCCAGTAGTGAATTTAAAAAATCAGCACTAACCTGAGTATATGAAGAATGAGAGAAAAGACTCTTAGAAAGATATTAATAACTATTTTATAGGTTATGTGTCAGCAATTGACCTTTTGAAAATAAAATCATTAACCCTCTCAGGACTACTACATGCAAATGAGCCCAGCTCAATTGTGTAGTATATATGAAAACATAAGGATGGAAAACAAGTATCTCTTTGGATTTCATGGGCAGAGGAAAATATATATGAAACAAAATATCAGAATAATGACCATTATCCCTTTCCCCAAAAATGGATTAAAAATAGCAGTGGAAAATCTTGGTCCTTCAAAATTGCAAACACAGATGTGTTGGGTCACAGGAGCAGACAGACACAGCAAGATTTTTACCTTGAGCCTTGACACCTGTACCTGCCTCACTGCATGGCTAAAGCAATCTTTGACAACTTTACCCAGGAAGGCAGAATTCCAAGATAATTCACATACCGTAAGCAAAATAACATCATTTCTGATCTTACAGTTAGAGAGAAGCTGATTTACTGGCTACGTGTTACAGTAGATTAAAAAAACAACAACATTGTTTTCATGTCTGGACCTGTCTTCAGGATTAACGTAAATACTGTACCTGTTTGAAAGACTGGGGACTGAATCAGGTATTGGAGTGATTCACTCACAACTCTAATTACATAAGTACAAAATTATATGTGCTTAAAGGCTTGCAAATGCTAGCTAATTTCTCACCATTTTAATCCAAAAGAAACCCAGTTAATTTCCTTTTCCTGAATATAATATATGAATTACAAAAATGTGGAAAAACACATTAGTCTAGTAAATGTGTCTTTCAATAGATATCTAATTTGTTTTATGAAGTACTGTAATTTATCTCAGGAATTGCACCCTTTTTTTTTTCTGGAATCCTTCATTATGACAAACGTATTCTCTAAGGATATTTTTATATTTCTACAGGCTAAACTCTGGGGATGTTATCAAATGTATGGCACAATTAGTTAATATTTCACCGGAGGAGAAAGTGAGAAAGAGAGAGACAGACAGACAGAGAGAGAGACTACCTGTGGTAGGGGTAGGGCAGTGTTAAGAATCATATTCAGGTTAAAATTGGTATTATTAAATTCATAGAACTATAAAAATTTTACATCAATATAGATGATTTCAACAAATATATAAATCAAAGCCTTTCGTAATCCTTGCCCTGATTAATGGGCTTTTTTTCATTAAAATTGCCCATTCCATCCCAGATATGGATCATATATAATTCAAAGTTGAAATCAGCTCCCTTGAGTTTCTCGAGATTGGATAAATGTCTCAAAACATCAGCAAATAGGCCTTAAAGGGAGGTGGCAATCTATAAACAATCCTGATGCCTTGTCGATAGGAGATAGGACGAGACTATAAACCATGAAACCTTTTCATGACCTCAGCCCTCCCCCAACCTCTGAAAAGTAATAAGGACTGTTCTGTGGGTCTTTGTTTGAAGAAGCTGAGAAAAAGAATTGTGAGCTCCTGTGTTTCTACAGAGACTTAAAGTAACCATACATAACCCCTTCCGTTCAAAATTGCTTTATATTTGGTGACCTGAGGTTCAAGTAGATGAGATTTTTGTGTTTGAGAGTTCAGAAATAATTCACACTATCACTACAATGAGTAAGACAACCCACGAGGGCTGGTGTGACCCGTGGGGGTGGACAGGGCACAGACAAATGTATTTCAAAGTGGTAGGTAGACTGGGAAACAGGAACTGTTTGAATTCCTTGCAGGGACCTTGTGATTTTAACTGCCACTAAAATGAGAAAAGAGCACCAGATTCAAAATTCGTAAGCCAGGTTTCTGGTCAGCTCTGACACCGATGTCAAAGGCATTGTGGGACCTTGGTTACATTTCTTAATGTCTCCAGGCCTCTGTTTTCTTCGTCTACAGATTGGCCAAAACAATGTCTGAATTACAGTCGTCTCTCAAAAATCTACAGCTTTGTGACTGTTACTTGTTCCTCAGAAACACAAGAAAACTGATGTTAATTGCAATCACACAAGTGGAGGGAGAAAGAAAACAAATGGGGTTTTCTCAGTCTAGTTAATGACACCCTGCAGCTCAGTGGCAAGCAGTCAGTCAGAGGCAATGAAACAAATCAACATCCTTAGGCTAATTACATGAGAAGACCTCTGTGCATCACCATAGCAACCAAAGAGAAGGTAACCCCGGTAAAGGTCAAAGACTGGAAAGGTGAATGTGGCATTATGATAGGAATAGGTAAAATCTACCACAGGAGCCTGTGACTTAACCAAATTTGTTCCCAAATGCAGTGAGACTCTTATTTTCTAACAGACCATCTTCAGGTTCATGCTCCACCTGCTTCAAAACCACCCAGCTACAAATGCAAAGTCCTCGAACTCACCCACACCCACTGAATCTCTGAGAAAAGAGGGAATCTGAATTTCTAAAAAAAAAACATGTTTCTTCTGTACAATAAAACCTGAGAACTATTTACTAACGAATGGAGAGGAAGAAGTTGGAAGATACCGGTAATTAAGAATCACAGAATAGTTCTGGAAGTGGAGGGTAGGTGGTAACAGTGGTTGCACCCAAAGGGCATCTGACATACAGGGTAAAGGAGAAACTTATTTTTCACTGTAAACTCTTTAATGCTGTTTACATTTTTTACTGTGAATCAGAATTAAATAAATATTTCTAACCCTAAATTTTTAAAAATGTGACTTAAATTTTGGTATACTTTTCCAGAATTGGAAATAATAAACACTCTTTTTAAAGTTGAAGAATACAATAACAACAGTTTAAAGTTTTCTTTATCATACTTGAAATGGATAAGCAAAGATAACCTTAGTTTTGTATTTTATTAAATGAAGAATAGTGAGTAAAGCTGTCAGGAAGGATATTAAACATGCTTCCTCTCAATTCTTCATATATCTGAATGATACCTTGTTATACACTGTACAATTTTGTTATTTCCTGGGCAATTAGCAGTTCTTACTAGTAAGATCACCATAAGCAGAGATCATAAAATATGTTCCTTTATATTTCTCATAGCCCTTTTTATGTCATATAGGACATAGTACTTGTTCAGTAAAATTCTTATGAACTATTTCCTTTTCTGTAACACATAACACTTTCCCTTTCTCAAGAAGACTGAAATTCAATTAACTTAAACATCTTTCTAACTCCAAGGTAGGCCATAAGTTGTGATGTCCAACAGTTGTAAAAGAGGATGCTTAAGGAAAAAAAGGGCAGAGTCCCCAGAACTATTTCACATATGCCCAAGACTGAGGAAGTCTGCTTAAGAAAACTCCAGGACTAAGAGGCCCATAGTTGTGAACTGTAATTGGAGGAGCCAGGGAGAGTACTGCCACAGCAGTTGTTTTAAATGAGGCACTATAAGCTTAGGTAAAATTAATTAGAAAGTGTTTCAACTCCCCATTAGAATCATAGGAGAGCCAAAGGGATGGACTAGACTGGACCACTTGTGAGAAGGGGAGGGATGAGCAATGCCTGGCATAAGGGGGACAACTGCACCATCAGGTCCCTTGGGTAAGTACCTATTAGAGAGGCCAACTTTCTTCCTCCCTCTGCCCAACACAGGTGGGCACAGAGCTGGGACCACTATTGGGACACTTTCCCAGTTATCTGATGGGAAGTGTGGAAGCAAAAAAAAAATAAAATTATTTTCTTCCACCAAGTTCCTCTAGCTGAGCTCATAATCAAATTAAGTATGACAGAGTAACAGGAGAAAATGTATGCAGTTTATTACAATGCACCTGCTGCGGGTGTCATTACATATGAGACCCAAAGTGCGTTGGGCAGTTGCGATTTCTATGTCATTATGGAGAAAGGAAAAAGGAGGCAGGGGCTGAGGTTTTGAAGGAAATAAGTGATTACAGGTAGGCAAGGTAGAGCAGAATGCATGTGGCCAGCAACTTTTGCCAGACAACCCAGAAACTGTGGGACACAGGGTGGAGAAATCTAGCTGACAGGTCCTTGCCTGGAGTCTTCCTAGTTAATGCTCAGGTGACTGTGCTAGGACTCTTCCTGGAACAGGCCTTTCCATCTGAATTTCTTAGGCATTAAAGGGGAGAGTCAAAGCGTCTTCCAGAGTCTTGTTTCTTAATAGCCAATTGAAAATCAATATCCCAAAAGGCACAGTTTTGGGGTGACAAAACTTTGGCCCCCTTCAGAAGCAGGACTCACTTCCGTAGTTCAGCAGTAATGGGACGACTGCTTGGCATTGAGCAGCACACAATCATTTGACGCAAGATGCACATCTGGCCCATTGGACAGCAAATGGTGTTGCCCTAGAAAAGCAGCACAGCCACCCTGGCAGCTAACTGTACCCCAAATTCAGGATCCCTGTTTTTGGCACAGAGTTTTGAGTTGTCTCTGGAGAGTGGCTGCTCAGTCAAGAACTACTTTTCCTGTCCTGTGACATCTAGAGACATTATAGTGTAAGCAGAAATGATGTGCATCACTTGCAGACCAAGGCGTTTAAGAAGTTATTGTTACATTCCTCCCTCTTCCGTGGCACTGGCTGGATGCAGAAGATGTCAACCCGTATGGGTTGAAGAGCCACAGGATAGAAGAAGCCTGGGCCAGAATCATTTCATAAAGGAAACATTAACCAACAAGGAAACACTGGTTTGTACTACTAGTATACATTAGCAAGAAATAAACTTCGATCGTGTTTTGGATATTGTACATTGTGCAATCTATTTGTCATAGCAGCTAGCATTACCCTAACTCACGTATTTGGCTAGGCCAAAGGTAAACAGTGTCATCCCTGGAGCTCAGGGGCAGCACCTAGGCCTAGATAAAGTTAAGTCCAAGGTGACAGGAGCCTGGAGCTGCCCTTCTCAGACGAAATGTTTGCAAGGAACAGAAGATTCTTTTTTTTTAACTGAACTGGAGGCCTCACTGCATTTGGGAAGCACACCCCAGTTCAGCATATGGGTCCACACAGACCGGGCCGGGATTCGATCCTCTGTCCCCAGGGCTTCAAAGCGAGCGCTTAACCCGCTGAGCCATCCTGGCTTCCCCCAAAAGATTCTTATGATAAGGTTTACCCGGTTTGAAAGGAGGTATTCCTTTGGGGATTTTCTTCTCTCCAGGACACACCTGAGGATAAGGCCCAAAGGAGTTATAAGCCCTGCATTTCTCTCTCCTTTGAAGACATATGCCCTTTAGAGCGGGGCGTGCTTCCAAGGCCTGTGATGTGTTTTAAGAGTTGACTTTCCTTTTTCAAAGACCCGCCCCTGAAAGAACAAGGCCAGGGAACCCAGTCTCGCGCACACACACACACACACACACACACACACACACACACACAGACACACACACACACACACACACACACACACACACACCCCC
>PVKE010033776.1:0-17743 GCA_004027555.1 Craseonycteris thonglongyai | reverse complement strand
TTTTAAAGCAGCTCTACAAACACACAAGTATAATTCTGATCTTTATAATCAAATAGTATTGAATTAATTGCCCATATGTTCACAGTAGTATGAGCCCTATACAGCACAAGTCCAACAGTCCTTGTCCTTATAATCTAAAATGACATTGACATGGGCAAACAATAAGTACACGTATATGGTTACAATGGTTTTAGAAAAATTTAGAAAGTTAGGTAGTAACTCTGCATAAATGTTAAGGTCTGATGCATTAGTTTATTGTCAAAAAAATCTGGGAGGTATTTTCTTCTCTTTATTCAGGAAGGCTTCATGAAGTAGGAAGTATTCAAAGAAGGGAAGGTTAGTGTGTATATTAGGGTGGGGCAAACTTTCCAAAACTAATCACAAAACTGAGTGCTGAGTGGGTGAGAAATTGGAATATTGGGGAGCAAGGTGTTTAGTGCAGATGGAGCAGAGGGCAGAGGACAGACTTTAAGGAAGGTTAGACAAAGCTTGGAGTAGCACAAAATGTGTGGAAGAGTATGATATGGGCTGTGCAGGAGGCAGAGAAAGAAGCAGAATGCCAGAGGATCAAGAGGTGGTGCTCCCATCATTGACAGTAAGTCAGGTGCTGTGTTGTACTTATTGATAAGGAAACAGTTGGCTGGCACTGGAGAAGAATGAGTAGCTTTTAGGGGACTAGCTCCTATGGGAGACAAATGTCAGAAACTAGTATCTTGAGAAGATAACTTTGATAGGCAGGTCAGGAAAGACGAACATGAACAGATGGCCAACACCTGGGATAAGTAGCTATTTCACATTCACATTTGAGTCCTGTGGCTAGAATAAGATGTGGAAGAGAGATGGGGAGATAGAGTATTGTGCAATTCATAATTTACTGTGTTAGGTGAGAGATTAGGGTTCCAGTGTTGAGGGATCCTAATACAAAGAATCTAACATTTATTAGGAATTAAGGGGAGATATCTCAATTATGTTGCCTAAGCAGACAGGAAAAATACAAGAAACATCAGCCTGAAGCAATGCTTCAGGATCTGAGATACTTTCAAAAGTGTGCTATAATGCTTTTTTTTTTTTTTTTTTTAAATAAGAGGTTACTGTATCTATGTATCTTGTGGAAAAGCACTGGTTGGGGCATCAACAGATATGAATTGTAGTTCCAAATGTCTTGTGTGTAAGTCAACCTGCCTCCAATTCCCTTTCTGTAAAGAAGAATGTTTACACCTTCATCTGCCTCTCAGGGATACTTACTATATTAATAAAAGTTATGTCTATAAAGTGCCCAGTGTTTCTTTGGGTTTTGTTTTGTTTTTTTATTTTGAATTATATATGTGCAAATTATAATTAAGTAGTTGCTGGTAGGAAAAACTAACTCTTTACCTGCTTTTTTTTTTTTTTTGGCTTCCTGTGTGGGGTTACTAGACATATACCTGTCTGAATCTTTATGTTCTAGGCTCAGAACAAATTAGAATACAGTGAAGGAGAAATTAAAATGAAAATCTTTCCTTAGTATCTGTATCCATATCCATTAGGATCTACCACAACTGAGTATGGAGTATGAGTCTCATATTAAAAAGACTAGCCCTCCAATTTCCAGATGAAGAAAAGGTGCAAAAGGAATAGGGCAAAGGCAAACTCTCTTACTGGGGAAAACTCAGTTCATTTCAAACTAGCTCAAAAGCCATTATCTGCAACCCTATCTGCCTTTCCTGGATGGAAGAGGTAAGAAGTAACAGTTTTTAACATTCTAATGAAGAGAAACAAAGTCCACTGTTGGGGGACAAGAAGATCTATATACCCCCACCCTTTTAATACCCATAAGACCTTTGTAGGAACAGATTGGGTGGCATATACAGCAAAGGAAGCAAGGATATATTAGTAGGAGCTGGACAATCAAATCTATTCTCATCAGTTGTTTCGCTAGTGCTATTCCTTTTTCTTCATTTTCCCTGTGCTATCATTCTTCCTTTTAGCTTGTACTCGATGGCCAATGCCATAGAATTTAATAACATTTGAATATACTCTGTTGTTGCCATTTCTTAGTGTGATGTGAGTGCAGAAGCTGAATTTTGTTAAGTTTATGGAGAACTATTTTTATGGTAACCAGTTAGGGGAGATAGGAAAGTAAGGATGGATCAATTCTCTTTCCATTATTCAATTCAAAATGTAAAATGAAAACTTTACTCCTATACATTCAAATAGCTATCCAGTGAGATGCATGTCTTAAACTTTTGACATATACAATGTTACGAGTATTCTCTGACATCATGGTGCTTAAAGTAATATGTTATATGGAGATATTTTAGTTAGTTTACATTCCTCCAATACCTACCATGGGGCTCTCAGAAATAAAACATTAGAACAATTAGAAGTCAGATTAAAGGCTAGATAGTACCCTAGAGCTCAAGAATCATCTGGATGGCATAGCTCCATTATGGTCAAAATAAGAATAGGGCAAGGTAGGAACATTTCAAAAAACTTGATTCCAGGGGAACTAATGAGAAGGGCAAAGCCAGAGCTCAGCAGCTAGTCTTATCTGTCACTAGAGTTACCCAAAGTGGATTAAGTCTGACTACTGGATAGTCACAAAAGTCCAAATAGTTTTGGGGAACAGTTAAGTAAAGGGAGTCTGATTAAGTGTAACAAAGTACAAAGCTATTGTCAAAAGCTAGAAGGCTTAAAGTTCTTGGTGGCAATCTGTTCCTCCCCCTCCTTACTTTAAATATATTTATTTATTTATTTATTTATTTATTTTTGACAGAGAGAGAGAGAGAGAGAGAGAGAGAGAGAGAGAGAGAGAGAGAGAGAACTGAACTGGGGGAACTCCCCAGTTCAGCATATGGTTCCGCACGGGCCGGGGCCAGGATTCGATCCCTAGTCCCCGGCACTGCAAAG
The DNA here is from genome assembly GCA_004027555.1 of Craseonycteris thonglongyai. Classification (NCBI taxonomy): domain Eukaryota; kingdom Metazoa; phylum Chordata; class Mammalia; order Chiroptera; family Craseonycteridae; genus Craseonycteris; species Craseonycteris thonglongyai. The sequence goes on along the minus strand of PVKE010033776.1, from coordinate 14,854 downwards.
TGAGCACTTAAACCACTGAGCCACCCCGGCTTCCCCCCCCACCCCCCGCCCCCCACCCCCTCCTTGCTTTAGAATAGTAATTCCAAAACTTTTCCTCATGAGAAATTACTTTGTGTTTCCTGATGTTTTATGATCACTAATGGAGAGGGACAGTTAAGTCAAAATCACTGGTGGTTTGGGTAATTTAGTTAGTGGCAATATTCAAGTAGCTTTCAGTGAGCAGCATGCAGGTAAGGTATGTAAGACTTCAGAGCCTGCTAGTCAGTGTAAGATAATTACAAACACCTGCCATGAGTAAGGTGCTGGTGACGGAGCCTGTGGTACTTGACTGATATGCTTCAAAGGAGCGGTGGACAGTTTACTAAATGGGAAAGGGCAGGAAGATCTTGGTTGCAACATATACCGAAAATGATTTACCGCATTACAGCTTAAAAATGTAACATTTTAGGCTTCAGATGATTCCACTTCTTTCTCAGTTCAGACCTGGTGCTGTCAGAAGCAAAGATGTAGTTGATGGCTTCATAAGACAGATCCCATACCTGAGACTGGGTCAAATTAAATGTTTCAGCTGCCAGCTGGTACTCTTGGGAAAGGTGTGTTGCAAAAACACCCTTATCATCAGTCTGTCAACATAAGCAAGTAAGTTTCAAAATGAACAAGGAAATTATTAAAAACAAAACAAAACCTTTTGTTTAGAGTCTACTTTCCTATTCACCATATTTCTTTGAAGAATCTAAGCAGGGGGCCTATAAATGCATCCATACATATCTATAACTATGTGGGCTTGTTCACTCTTTAAAAAACAACAACCCAGCAGAGCAGTGTTCTAAACTCCAGCTGCATACTAAATTCACCTAGGGAGCTTTTAAAACATATCTGTGCCCAGGACCCACCCCAGATCAAATAAAGCAGAATCTCAAGGGATGGGTGCTGGGCATCACAATTTTTTTATTTTTTTTTTTAATGTTCACCAGGTACTGTCCAGGACATTTTCCCATAGAGCCAAACGAGAGTCACTCTAGCTCTCTGCAGCCAGCCTCTCATGTCCCAGTCCCCTCTCCTCTATTTGGGCATTACTCCTCAGGCATGCAGGGCAGTCAGCTAGGTAGTGAATATCTCACCTAAGGCACTTCAGGGACTAAAAAGGAACAAAATACTTAACAAAAAACACCTTACACAGATCACAGAAGGATGGGCAATGCTGTACCAGAATCCAAAATGATGCTGGTCATAAGACGGAACTGTTTGACTTTTGATGTTTGAGGTCAAACAGAGTTCTAGACGAAAGGGGGGAAAAAGCCTTCATTAGAAGATTAGTAGACTCATTCAGTGTTCATCAACTAAATACAGCAGAAATCTTTCCAAACTGCTAATTTTTTGTAGTTGATTATTTTACAAAGCTGACTTTTTCTTATGTGTGAAAATGTGTAGTTCAATTAGTGTAGATGTATGGAAAATAGTATGTGCTGTAACTTATGGCAGCAACTGTGCCAGGCAGGGAATATCCCCTTCACAGCCATGTGTTCCTCATTTCTTTTATCAAAATGGAGAGGAAAGGGGAGTGTTAAAAGCCAGTCACCATGAAAAAGACAGGGAAGTAATAAGGGAACAAAAGGAATTTTTGCAGGATTGCTGTACTTCTCCCTTCTTACAGTGGAAACTAAAATAAAGGTAAGAAAACAGCAGCACTGCTTGAGGGGTACAGCATTATAAAAAGCTGAGAGCAGAAGTGGACTTTTTCTATTTCCATTACAAATGGCTTTAAAAAAATAACAACCCAAACAACTGTCTAATCAATGCCTGCTGCAAGTAAGTCCACCTTAAAATTGACTTCTATTAACAAATTCCTGCCTTGAAACACTGTACTGAGTTCCCCAGGTAAAATAAAATACTTGATGCACAGTACCTGCTAACTTTAAGGCAGCCTCAACACAGCCAGTCAGTCCAGGCAATGGCAAACCCAACCTGCTCCCTCACTGCTGGGAGCAGAGCTGGGTCACTATACCAAGTAAAATCATTATGCAAGTGGTTTCCATTTTCTCTACTTTTGTAGATATTTAAAAATTTCCTAAGTAAAAAGAAAAGTTGAAAATTCTATAGTTTTAAAACCCATAACCACACAAGTGCTTTTGCAAATTGGTAAATCTGCAAATTCAATGAATTTATTATTCTGTAAAATAGATGTCAGCCAATTGCTTCTTTCCCTCTTCAGAAAGGCCTTCCTCGACCATCCAACTGAAAGTGGTTACCTCCTCATTATTATATCAGCCTGTTTACTTTTCTTCAAAGAACTTAACACTGCTATTTTCTTGTGTATTTGTTTACTGACTCTCTTACCTATACTATAAGTTCCTTGAGAAAGAAAGCTTTTCTGTTTTGTTTATAGCTCTATTCCCAGCAATTTGAATAATGACTGGAACACAGCAGGCACTTCATAAATACTTGCTGTTAAAGAAAAACAGCTCTAGGTATACACATGTAAACAAACAAGCTTCTAATGGTCAGACATATAAAAATATACTTAAGAATTTTCCAGAATACTTAATTTTTAAATAAATATTACACACTTTCATAATACATGTTAATTTGGTTAATGTCATTTCAAAATACTAGATGACACTTATTCTTTTAATACAATACTGAGTTCCAGGAGCTGGGGAAAACAACAGTGAAAAAGACAAGACAAGAGCACTGCTCTTGTGGAGTTCATATTCTAATGGGAGCTAAAATTTTGTCACTTAAATGAGGCTCAGAAAGCACATACATCATGTATCTTTTACCTTCTAAATGATATTTACATATTTAGAACAGTGTTTCTGTACATATGGGTTACAAACTGGGGGGCTGGGGAAGAAGAGACACAGGATTGTCTACAAGACCTGAAGCCCTAAGCCTTACCCAGTGGTATCTGATGTTTCCTCACAAAGTCCACCAGATTCAGGGATCCTTCCTCAGAGGAGCTGAGAAATGTCCCATGCCCAATTCTGTCAGGAAGCAGATCCAGGAGCACTTGTGTTTCTCTTTTTTGGTTTGGAATCTCAAAAAATGGGAGAGAGGGCATCAATAACCTCTTTTGGTGGTTCTTAAAAGTAATTTTTCTACAGCCAAGTAATATGTCCCTCTGAGAAGGTAATACAAACTTTCTGGAAAGTTGCTATTTCTACTTTCTCAGGTCTCTTCTTTACCTTTTATTGTCCCATTCATTTCCCAATATTCTTATGCTCACTTCGGCAGCACATATACAATTCCCAATATTATTCTAGATTAATTTCAATGATAATTATAGTTAATAATAAACATTTATTAAGGACCTACTTTGTGCCTTTTCACATAATTTCTCCTTTAAACCTCACAAGAATATTATAAAGTATTAAGATAAAGAAATTAAAGCTCAAAGAAAGTAATTTTCAGAAACAAAATCCAACACCTTATATATGTGTGTGTGTTCTGTGTTGTATATATGTGTTCATATATGTTAGAAAAAAATCTGGAAAAATTTAAACACAAAACTGTTAATAGAATTAACTTGGTAGAACTGAAATGGGAGGGGACCATTCATTTTTCATTTTTTTCTTCTACATTATAGTTCCCTACACTTGGATTATCTTCAGATACACATACCGTATTTTCCGGCGTATAAGACGACCGGGCGTATAAGACGACCCTCTAATTTTACAGTTAAACATAGGTTTAGGCCTATATTCGCTGTATAAGACTACAGCCTCAGAAGTGGGGGGTAGTCTTATACAGCAAATATAGGCCTAAACCTATGTTTTAACTGTAAAATTAGGAGGTCGTCTTATACGCCGGAAAATACAGTAATTTTTGTCATTAAAAATACTTTTAACAAACATTGTCCAAGGTTGTAGAGCCAGTGAATAGTAGAGAGAAGGGTGAACTCTGGCTCCATCTGATCTCAGGGCTCAGACTCTCTCCATACACACCATTGCACATGTTTTGACAAGGCTAGCTATATGCTACAACCACCATAAAAATGTCTAGCTGTGCTCTTTATTTCTTAGATAGCCTGAAAGGCAAATAATAGTAACATGTTGAAATGAAATGCTTTATAACTAAAGGATCAAACAAGAAAAACAAGATACTAAAGTAAAGAGCAGGTTCGAATGCTGTGCACAAAGACCAGTGACACAAGCTGGCGGTTTCATTATACTAACCAATTGCTTCAATCAGGCATTTGTTAGGTCAACTAGAGGGTGTCCTAAGAGCGAAAAGGTCTTTTTGATCAGAGTGAAAATATGAAACCTATTATTTTAAGTTCTGCCACTAGATAACTAACCCTCTGCTTGTAGACATGAAAAACATCAGAATTAAAAAGAAACTCCAATTTTTTCCTTAATCTTTAAATTATGATGCTACTCAACATTTATGCATTACCCCATCTAATGCTCACAAAAACACCATGAGATAAGTAGACTAAGTATTATTTCCTGAATTTGAGAAATAAGTCCAAACTCATCAAGTATATGTGTATATATTAAAAAATAAAATAATTAAATAGGAAGAAAGTATGCCATATGTAAAATGGGGAGAAGTATAGTTAAAAGTCCTTTGTTTGCCTCATAGGAATGTACTTAGGAAAGTGACTGTTCTCCAGCCATTATCTGTATATTATCTGTCACCTGATCATGCTGCTGAGATGGGGACTGATGAGGGGCACTTGATCTCCCTACTGAGTCATAAATGATGGTGAGCTACTTCCTTTCTTGCCAGTACATGTGGTATATTCAAGTCCCTTCACCTATGAGCACAATTAAGATGAACTGCTGCTTCTTTTCATGTCAGCTTGCCCATGACAAGGTCGATGACAGAAATTCATGCATTTTCTTTAGCAAGATATCAAGCTGTTTTAAGGACACAGCTGTACTGCAAGTCAACAGCCACACCCCCAGGAACCACAAAACATAAAAACAGTAACATGAGAGACTAAAGCAAGTCATACCTCTATCATTATACTTTATATTACAAAATATTTCTACTTTCCCCTCCTAAAAATGTTCTGGTATGTTTTTAGCCAATTAAAAATTATTATTTTCCATTAATTATTTTCCATTGTAATCTACTCTTTTTTTTTTTTAATATCTTTTTATATTTATAGAGAGTAATTATTTTATCTTCAGTGCATATTTTATTTTTATTTTACTTTTGACAGATAGAGAGAGAGACAGAGACAGAGACAGCTAGAGAACCGAACTGTGGGAACTCCCCAGTTCAGCATGTGGGTCCGCCTGGGCCGGAGCCGGGATTCGATCCTCGGTCCTCGGGGCCTCAAAGCGAGCGCTCAACCCGCTGAGCCGTCCCGGCTTTCCCTGTAATCTACTCTTTCCAGTCTAATTTTACAATATTATTTACCTCTGAAAGATGTAATGCCAACTTCAGACCTGCTCTTTTTGCTTCTAAAAGTGGTTCCAAGAAATCTTTTGCTTGTCCTGCCTTGATAAAAGTTAAAATGAGGGTGTATGAGAACTCTGGGCAAATTGAGGAATTGAGTACTATGTCCCAATAAGTAAAGGAATAAAATAGTAGCAGGAAAAAACATGGCAGATTAATTCATTTACACATTTTATTTATAAAGCACTTATAATGTTCTAGATAGATACTCTGAGGAATACACAGCTGGTAAAAACCCAGTCTCTGACTTCAAGAATCTTAAGTATCAGTGAACCTGAGGTCAATTAGCTAAGCTAGATATAGCAGTCACCAAATCTTCTTTCTGACAGGGTATCTAGTGCTAACAAAGAGAACTTACTTGATTCAAGAACCCAATGATTACTGAACAAAGTGTCTATCAAAAGTATGAAAGAAATAGCAGAATAGAACAAGGTAAGAATCAGTTTCATGGGACTCTAAAAAACAGTGGCTTTCAACTAGGGGAACGCAGGAGACATTTGGCAATGTTTAGAAACGTTTTTGGGTGTCACAATTGGAAAGGTGCTATTGGTATCTAGAGGGTAGGGGTCAGGGATGCTGCTAAACACCCTACAATGCACAAGATAGTCCCCACAACAAAGATTTGGGGGAAGCTGGTATGGCTCAGCAGGTTAAGTGCTCGCTTTGCAGCCCTAGGGACCAAGGTTTGAATACCGGCCCTGGCCCGTGTAGACCAATATGCTGAACTGAGGTGTGCTTCCCATATGAGAGGCCCCAGCCCATTTCCTGCTTTGCATGGCCCCCGTCCACCTGTGTGGATTGAAACCATGATGAAAGCTGATGATGTACAACTGTGGAAACTGCTTTGGGTCCTCCCCCTTCTCTGTTTGTCAAAAACAATAAAATAAATTTAAAACAACACAAAACAAAGATCTGGCCCAAAATGCTAATGATGCCATAGATGAGACATCCTGCTTGAATCTGACATTCAAGAAGCTCTAGACCAGCCATGGTTTGGACAAGCTTGTTATAGACATTCTGGTTATCCAGGGCAGAACAGGGCTTCATACACACAGAGAGTCTATTGGACCTCTGGAGAATGCAGGATGCTTCAAGCTAATCCTTATCCCATAAACTAATTCAACCTTTTAGAAATAAAATGCATTAAGGAAAAATAACTTACAGTAGGGTCTCCACTGAGGTCAAGGCCAAGAACTGTCTCTTCAGTAGAAAGAAAGAATTCTTCAGCAAGTTTAACAGTCTCCTTGGCCACTGAAGGGCCACTTCTTCTGTCAATTGATATCAAATACCTTTAACATAAAAAAAACCCAGTTGAAATTGAGTATGGTACAGATAAACAAGACATACTCTTAAGTATGGCTAGAGAACTATGGCAGGTACATGTAATACATCTTACTGGGAGACGTATGGCTTAACTGACATGACATCTTACTTTGTCAGAGGGAATGAGACATAAATTCCTAAGTAACACCAAATATCTAGTTAGTGTTCAAATTTCTAACTGTCTCATGTTTTTGTGTTCAAGCATTTGGTTTTTTTACAGTTCGTTTGATTCAGAATCCAACTAAAGGTCTACCCATTGTGTTGGTCAATGCATCTCAAGTCTCTTTTATTCTACAGCCACACCCCATGTGCCCACCTTTTTTCTTCAATTTATTTGTTGAAGAAAGCAGGTCATTTGTCCCATAAAGTTTCCCACAGACTAGATTTTGCTGACTGAATCCCTGTGCTGCCAATGTGTTCTCCTGTTTCTTGTATTTCCTATATATTGAAAACTGGATCTAATCTAGAGGTTTAATAAGATTGGATTCAATTTTTTGGCAAGAGTATTTCATAGGTGGTGGTGTATTCTTTCATCAGAAGGCTTAAATTCATTATTTTATTAAGGGTTACTAAATTGGTAATATTCTAACATGTATCCAACAGTTAATATAAATTCATTTTTCATATACTAGCTACAATTCTACAAGAAATCTAAAACCCAGATAATCCTTGTTAATATCTATAATTTTACTCCAGTATTTATAAGTTTATCAATTTAATCGTAAAATAAATACCTCCAGTATTTGTTTACAAAATTTAGATCAACTATATATAAAATGCAGTATCTTTTTTTCACTTAACAATTCCGCCTGCCATTAAATGTTAGAAAATAATGTAAGTCACATGACCCTAACAGTGTAATTGTCCTCTGATTTTAGGATGTTTTCTACTTTTTGTTATAAATAACACTACAATGATGACTCTTACACATAAATCAATCTATTTACTTAAGATACATTATTAGAAGAGAACTACTAGGTCAGAGGGAAAAATTATTTTTATATATCTTAATGTATGTTGCTCTTTAGAATAGTTTTATTAATTGCATATGATCACCAACAGTGTTTATTAACAGAGTAATAAACAATGGTTATTACTCTTTGGGGGGGGCTACTAAAATGGTACTGTAATATTTCCTTTTAAAATGATCTAATTAATGAGGTTAAATAGTTTTCTATATATTTATTGGCCATTTGTACGTATTCTTTTCTGAATTCTCTAGTGTTATCTGTTTTTTAAAACTATTAGTTTAGTTAAGCTTAATTATAAGAGATTTTATAGCCAGAAAAGCTATAGCTAGCTTTCTTCCTTCGAGCACTTTTGGAGCCCTGACTATCTGCCAATTCTGTTCTAAGTACTGGATGTGTAGTGGTGAATCAAAAGACAAGGTTCTTGGCCTCAGTGAATTTACACTCTAGTGGGTGAGCATACACACACAAATAAAACAAGGTAATTTATGAACTGGTTAAAAAGAATGCCATAAAGGAAATAAACTGGATGACTAGAGGATTTGGGGGCAGTGGAGGGCCCTTTAGATAAGGTGGTGAAGGAAGGCCCCTCTTCAGAAAATGACAGCTGAAATGAGACCCAAATGATGAAAAGCCGGAGCTATCCAAGGATATGGTGGAAATGTGTTCTAGACAGAAGTTATAGGAACTACAAAGGTGTTGAGGTAGGAGAGACTTGGCCTCTTTGGGGAAAAGAGAGAAGGCTAGTGTGTAGTAACTGATGAGTGGTCCAGATGAGGCTGCTAAAGTAAGAGGCAGCCAGATCATGTGGGACCTTGTGCCACAGTAAGAAGTCTAGATTTTAGCTGAAGACCAATGGAAAGTCATACTTCACTATTAACAACAGTGCTGAGAATTGTTGCCACATGAATAAATTCAGAATTGCATTCTCAGCATTAAAGAATAGAGTTCTTAACTCTGTTTTTTTCTATTTTAAGATAAAAATCAGTTATTGGCTGATTTATAAAAATCCACTAAACCCACGATCAAAGTAGTAAAATTTTCATATATTCTAGATTTTTAAATGGTGATCATTAAGGTAAAATGCTTCTTACCTAACATCAATGTCTAAGTTTTCTCGTTTAGACTGTTTTATACCTTCAAGTACAGATTCCACATAAGTCTTTTTAGTCATTCCTAGAAAGGACACAAAGGAAATATACATAAATAGATCATCAACTATATATTTCATCCTTCAACATTAGCATCCTTATGTGAACAATTACATTTTACTTTATGCTGTAACAAGAACATGTTAAAGATGCATTTAAACATGACCTTGTGGATACATTTTAGTAAATGCTAATTGAACTTCAATAAAATTGAAAAAAAATGTAATACTAGAGAAATAAAATTTAAAAAGACATATATAAAATACAAACCCATTTAAACATTATTCTTAGATTCAACAGACAAAATTACTCTCACAAATTGCTATAAAAAATTTGAAGTGACTGTTCTAACAAAATAAGAACAAGGCCTTTTGTAAAGCCTGTCCTTAAACAAAAATAAATGAATAAATAAATTGTTTATTTATTTTTTCTCTATTAGCAGAATGTTTTCCTGCTGGTCCAGAAAACATGTATCTTCTCTAGACTAGTTTCTTCCTCCATTTTTTTTTTTGTTTTTTTTTTAATCTGAATTACCAGTTTATTATAGAAGCATATGACATATCAAGGTATTGTCAATGGGAGAACATCTAAACCCACAGAGAACTTTTATTAGAGTTTATTTGAGCCAAACTGATGACATATGCTGGAGCAAAATTTCAAATACTCCAAGGTCCTTTCTCCTTGATCTTGCTCAGGTTTAGTGTTTCTCTAGGGCACTAGAGATGTTCTTAAAGTTAGGATGCTCAAGTTCTCCACTTTTGGGGGGCTCAGAAAGAATACTCTCCAGAAACACCTCCTCTAAACTACTCTTGTACCTCAATTCCATAATACTTACTTTTGGTGGAAAATCTCTAGTAAAACACAGGAAAGTATAAAGAAGAAAAATAATAACCTGTGTCCTGTTCAGTCATCAAACACTGTATTCTGAGCACATACCCATTTCATTAGTGTCTTCGCAAATATTTTTAATGACTGCCTAATATTCCAATAACTTTAGTTAACAATTCCCTTTTGTTACATACTTAGGTTAACACTCCCCTTTGAATCACCATTCAAAGAGCAAACTAACTCTGATAATTGGCAGGTTTCTTTTCTCCTTCCCTTTCACTACCTTTGCCAGCATAACCTGGAACTGATTCCGCAGTTTAAAATTATTATACAAGATAAGAATCTCTGGCTTGTTCCATTTCAACACTTACTTTACTATATGTAGTTTTAAAATTTTTTACTCCCTGAATAATGAGTGGGCTATACATGTTAGGGTGCAAGATGACCTGATAGGCTCTCTATAGGTCACAACAAGGTGCCATGGGGGACCCGAAGATAATACATATCTCCTGATGCTATTCTTATGGAAAGAGAGTCCTAGGAACTTTCTCCAGACCACATCCAGATCTGCTCATCTCCATCCATACAGGTTTTAGCACATCATAGCTTGCTCCTGGCCTAAGATACTATTATTCCCTGAGAAATGACTAAATAACGTCATTTCTCTGATTGCCATAAAACATAATTCTGCATCTACTTAGTGGCATTGTCTCACAAGTACCCTTAATGCAGAAGCAAGAATTAGCTTGTGTTTAAGACAATGCAACTAATAGAAGGAACAAATGTCCTTTTCTCAAAGTGAAAAACAAAACAAAACAAAACAAGAGAACAAACAAAATTTTTGCAGGCCTTTTTTATTTCCCTTGAAGAGATAATACCCTTATCTAACTTTTAAAAAAATAATTCACTCATTAATAGTATACTCCATTAATGTACATCAAAAGATTTGGAATGTTGATTCGACTTTACAATAGTATAAATGTAACTGCTTCATATTGTTAAGTTGCAAGTACATGAATGATCAAAGTACATAGGAAAAGAGAGTACATTGGCTGAGGAGTAATTAAATTCTACCTGTATCATTTTCTCTTCTGGGTGTGCTCCTTAGTTCCAGGTACTTGACACCATCATCTGCAAATTCTTTAATGACATCTTTTGTGACCTGATAATAAAAGCAATGTACACAATATTGATGTTAGTGTAAAGGTTCCAAAAAAATGTGCCAAGTGCTATAGCTTTACTTCATTCATTAAATCTGATTTGCAAGGAATGTCGTTTAAGTCTTCCATGTGGTTAAGATCACCTGCTTTGTCATAACTGGTGGAGACCATGACAGAACTACCGTACAACTTTTCCAATAGCTCCTATCAGCCCTCTTGTTCCCACATTAAATCCAAATCTGTACATCATTCACAGTTTTTGTTTCTTTTCTCTTTGAACTATTTTAACCACTTTTCTTTTCCCGAGTGTTTATAACAGCAACTTGAAAAGAGAAGTAAGGCAAAACTAACACCAGTCAAAGCATTTCTGAGTGTGTAATACTAGAAAGGTACATATGGAAATGAACAGCGAATATGATTAGGCATTACTGATGTACCATTTAAAGTCATTGCTTAAGGTTCTTTTTCAAGTTATTTAGGAATAAGTTGTATTTCTCAAGAAATTCTTCACACAGGATTAAATTTTCTTCAGAAGTACTTAGGAAAAGAAAACGGGTGATAAATATAAGTAAAACTGTATCCAATTTAGAACAAATCTCAAAAATCCAAAAATTACAGAATGACCAGGATAACTGATATCTAAAGGCTGAAGGCATGTTTTCCTTCTCTGCCATCAATCCTAAAAAATAACATATCTAAAAGGATCAGATTGGGGATGCTGTGACAACCTGCCCTCATTAGTCCTTACAGTTGGTATGCTATTTTTACCCTGCTTTGATTATGTGCACATGGGCAGGTAAGTGCAATGTCCTGGCAAAGGAGCAAGGGGTTGGCTGGTTGTGTAGACAGTGCCTAACAGGATGTCACTACCTTACTAGATTCACTGCAATCCAAGGTCTTTGCCTCATCTTTTTTCTTTCTTATTTTTTTTTTTTTATTGTTTTTGACAGACAGAGAGCAGCAGAGAGAAGAGGGAGGGCCCAGAGCAATCTCCACAGTTGCACATCATTAGTTTTCTACATAGTTTCATTCCACAGGTAGGCTCGGGGCTGCACAGGGCAGGAACTGGCTGGGGACCTACCGCATGAGAAGTATGCCCCCACAAGTTGGGGGCCTCCCACATGGGAAGCACACCCAGGCGGGAGCCAAACTGGGGGCCACCCACACAGGAAGCTCGCCCAGGTGAGAAATGAATGGGGGCACACCCCAGTTCAGCATATGGGTCCACACAGGCAAGGACAAGGATTCAATTCTCAGATCCCAGGGCTGCAAGATGAGTGCTCAACCCACTGGGCCATCCCGGTATCCCCTCTTTTTTCTTTTTAAATTAAAACCAAAAAGGAATTTATTGTAATATAAATGTAATGGGCAGCTCAGAGAATCAGCCTGAGAGATTACACAACTTAGAACAACACAACAGCATTCAAAATCAAGTGACACCCCTACATTAAGAGAGATACCACTGCTTTCTCCACCACTAAGCGTAGCTTACAGCCTTCATGTGCTACACCCCATGGCACTGCTTCCCCAGGAACTCCACATTGCTGCCATTGCTACCATTAGATTATGGCTTCATTTCTGCAGGTTAAGGAATTTGCAACATGTCATTGCTCCAAAACTGAGCAGACCCAGAGAGACCATCTGACTCTAACCTAGTTCACATGAACTAATGCAGAAGCCTATTTGTGAATGTGTGCACTGACAATTAAGGGTGGAGGTGAAAGTGTGAAGTGGCTGCCCGTCTCAGTAATTGAAATGATCATATCTCTTATCCAGGGTACCCTTCTTCTTGGTGGTGAGATACCTGTGAAACCAAATGAATAATAAAAAGTTGCTGACCAGTATGGAATGAAAGCAATCAGAGGGAGATTTACCTAGGTCACAGTGAGATTTGTAGAATCATCCCAATCCCACATTCAAGAATACTTCCCTGGGGTCCAGCACTGTGTTGGCCAGATTCAGCCCCAACAATAAATTTCTTGGGGGCAGGGAACACATGAATCTATCTTTATATCTCCTAGTCTCTAGCACTGGAATATTATGGGCACTCAGTCAACTTTTGTTAAACTAAACTTTGAGTTAACTCTCCTCCAAAAGATGATTAATTTGCTGTTTATCATGAGGATCAATTTTGGCCAAGGAGGAAACTTCTTTTTTGATCAGTCAAAAGTTAATTCTTCAAAAACAGATTATACCTCTTGCTTTGCATTTGTTCTATTAAGAACACTCAGAGGACTTTGTTTCTCTCCATTTATAAAGAGGACTTTTTAAAATGCCATCCTGATCAGATCAATGATACAGAACCCAGTCTTCCATATTATGGATAACCTAGTATCATGGAACTTCAGGTAGGAGAACACAGTGGTGTCCTCTAGTCCCTGCTTTCCCAGCTGGAAGGCACAATTTCCCTAGGGATTAATAATTCAATCTCTACTTCTTGAACTTCACTCTCTATAACATCCATCGAGGCAATGAACAGTCTCCCAAGCAATAGGGATAAAGCCTTTTCAAAGACATTCTTACCTCTGGTCAAATATTATGAAAAACAGAATCCTATTTTCTCTTCCACATTGTCCTCTAATTTAACAGAAGCTATTCATCTGGTTCTTTCCTCATATCTTTTCAAATGAACAGTCTTTTGATATTAGCTCTTAAGTGAATAATTTACATTGATGTTGAAAAAAGCTGTCTAAAAATTGTTCCATTTCTTACCATTAGAATATCTTCAGGGCTAGTAGTAAGCTGATGAATAATCTGAAACATCTTGAAACATCTGTAACATGAATGAAAAGGTTTAATGTAAGGTTTCAAAAATTACATTAATCTGGAAAGATAATGAAATGACTAAAAATAAAACATTGTGATTTTTTTTTTTTAAAGATTTATTTATTGTTTTTGACAGAGAGAGAGAGAGAGATACAGTCAGAGACAGAGAGAAGGGGAAGGGCCCAGAACAGTCTCCATAGTTGCACATAATTGGTTTTTCCACATAGTTTTGTTCCACAGGTGGGCGCGGGGCTGCACAGGGCAGGAACTGGGCAGGGGTCTCGCCCCAGTGAGAACTGAACTGGGGGCAATCCCCAGTTTAGCATATGGGTCCACACAGGCCGGGGCCGGGATTCGATCCTCGGTCCTCGGGGCTGCAAAGTGAGCGCCTAACCCACTGAGCCATCCCGGCTTCCCCTTTTGTGATATTTTTAAGTGGGAAATAATATTGTTTCCCTTCTCCACCATGCCCCTATCCCCCAGCCCTGGCTGGTAGGAGAAAATAGGGGGAAAAAATCAATAAACCTATATTTTCAAGTCTAAAGAATATCCCAATATACTATAACTTCACCAACAACATAAATCATTAAAAATACTGTCAACAGTCAGACAGTTGGATAAAATGCTGTATGTCAAGTTACAGTCTTCATACCACACAGCGACCTTATCCTTTAACTACTAAAATCTAAATTCTTACATACTATTTACACAATCTCAAAATAGTGATAGAGAAAAAAAAAGTGTCCACAATCTCCCCAAACTTACTCTTCTAAAGTTCTTTTCTTTCCTTTATCAATTATAGTCATCCGATCATGTATTTTAAGATCTGGTTTCTTAGCTATTAATTTCTTCATGGTATTAGAACTAATGGATCCATTCAAGTGAGCATGTAGTTCCTAAAACAAAAGAATACAATCAGTAAAAACTTATCAAGTATCCACTAGATTCACAGCATTGTCCCAGGTAGTTGATGTTTGCAGTCTGTACTAGGCAAATTGTCCACTAGATTTAGCTATGTAATTTTTAAAGTTTATAAATTCTTATAAAATTTACTTTTGTGTGTGTGAAAACAACACAGAGGTCATTACAATTATCAAACATTCTAGAATTTTGTGGTTGAATTCTTACCACTTTAGGTAATTCCGAGTAAAAGGTTGTCTTCCATTGCTGCTCTTCTTCTGCCTCCATCATGATTTAGCAGAATAAAAAGGTCTTTCTCCAAACACTCTTTTTTTTTTTTTTTTTTTTT
>PVKE010033775.1:0-17744 GCA_004027555.1 Craseonycteris thonglongyai | reverse complement strand
TTTTTTTTTTTTTTTTTTTTTTTTTTTTAAATTTCTTTTTAATATATATATATTTTTTTAATATTTATTTATTTATTTTGACAGAGAGAGAGAGAGAGAGAGAGAACTGAACCGGGGGAGCTCCCAGTTCAGCATATGGTTCCGCACAGGCCGGGGCCAGGATTCGATCCTCGGTCCCTGGCGCTGCAAAGTGAGCGCTTAACCCACTGAGCCATCCCGGCTTCCCTTGAGTTCTTTATATAGTTCAGATATCAGCCCCTGATCAGAGGCATTGTTTGCAAATATTTTTTCCCATTCAGTTGGTTTCCTTTCTACTTTTTGATGGTGTCCTTTGCTGTGCAGATGCTTTTTAATTTGATATAGTCCCATTCATTTATTTTTGCTTTAACTTCCCTTGCCTTTGGGGTCAAGTTCATAAAGTGTTCTCTGAAACCAAGGTCTATAAGTTTAGTATTGATGCTTTTTTCCTATGAAGTTTATTGTTTTTGGTCTTATGTGAAGGTTTTTAATCCACTTTTAATTAATTTTGGTATATGGTGACAGTTCACAACCCAGATTCATTCTTTTGCATGTGGTTTCCAATTTTCCCAGCACCATTTACTGAAGAGGTTTTCTTTTCTCCATTGTATATTTTTTGCTCTTTTGTCAAAAATTATCGGTCCATGTATTTGTGGATTTATTTCTGGGTTTTTTATTCTCTTTCATTGATCTGTATGCCTGTTTTTCTGTCAATACCGAGCTGTTTCGATTATTGACGCTTTGTAGTATAGAATTCAGTCAGCAAGCGTGATGCCTCCAGCCTTGTTCTTTTTTTTTTTTTTTTTTGGAGGTTTGCTTTGGTAATACGGGTTCTTTTGTGGTTCCATATGAATCTGATGATCTTTTAAAATCTATTTCTCAAAAGAATGTTTGTGGGATTTGGGTGGGAATTGCATTAACTCTGTATATTGCTTTGGGTAATATGGCCATTTTAACTGTTGATTCTTCCAATCCATGAACACAAAATATCTTTCCAATTCTTTGTATCTTCTTCAATTTCTTTTAATAGTGTCTCATAGTTTTCCGTGTATAAGTCCTTCACATTCTTTGTAAAGTTTATTCCTAAGTATTTTATTCTTTTGTTTTGATCACAAAGGGTAGCATTTTACTCATTTATTTTTCTGAGGCGGAAACACAGTTTTTTATCCTATGGAGAAAAGTGAAGTATTTTTGTTGTAGGCTGTGGTAACTACAACCTTCTGGAGGATCCATGAAGGATAAATATTTTGGGATGACCAAATTACCGAGCTCTGGGAGCTCAGCTGCAAAGATTTTACATTCATCATAAGTATTTGGCACAACACGCTCATATTTTGATATAGAGATGTGCCATTTTAGAGGGGAGGAAAATTCCAATCAGAGCTCTTGAGGTTATATTTACTGTTATCAGATATTTGGAATCCACATGAATATAAACTTCTTGTTTCTACAATAAAGAGTGAGGGCCTTCTCCTGGTATAATTTCTTTTTGCACAACATCTCAGCACTACTACTTCTGATACCCAAATAGCTACTCCATCTACCACCCCCACTGCTGGTGCTTCTGTGACATTTCAGGTAATGAGGTAAGGGCACACTTGAGTACTTTATGTGCCAAGATGAGAAAAATTAATTTTCAGTGCTAAAAAGATGAGACTGCTGGTACAGCCAGTCACTAACCACCACCAGCTGCTCCATAGATTTGGGGTTTGGAAAAGGGAGCCCATTTCAAAATCAATAACATAACTCCACAACATGAGAAACCAAGCTGCCATCAGTGTTTTGAGCAAGAAGATGTTGTCCAAATCATACTAAATAGTTGTATAATTTGACAAAAGAACTGACAATTCAGTCCATGCTTTCATTGTACTTCTAAATATCTCAACATAGAGAAAATCATAGATGACAAAAATATTGTGTTTGCTTTAGTAGATTAATAAATAGACTTAAAGTATGCATCTGTGGGATTTAGTTGCAAGTGGTGGTTTTAGCAGAGCATGGGGTTTTTTTGATGGAGGTGGGGGAGAACGTGATATCTATATATAGTCTTCCCAAATTCCAATAGAAAGTCAAGTGATTTTATACACACACACGAACACACACGCATATGCACACATACCACATCCAAAAGCATTTTCTTGTACTTTGTGTCATTTAAAGTACAGAAATAAATTTTTTTTTAAGTGGCATGAATAAAGAGTGCAAAAATAATTTCTTAAATCAAATTATCTCCCTGCCTAAACTATATGGGTCCAGAGCAATGGTTCTCAACTTAGGCTACACCTTAGTATCACCTGAGGAGCTTTGGAAACAGCCAATGCCTGAGACGCCATCCTGGACAGTGAAGTCAGAATCTCAATCTCAGCGCTACTAACATTTTGGGCCAGATAATTCTGTGTTGTGGGGGCTGCCCTGTGCACTGTAGGATGTTTAGCAGTATTCCTAGCCTCTATCAATTACATGCCAGTAGTAATCCCTTCTCCCCTAGTGGTGACAAGAAAATAGGTCTCCAAACATTGGCAATTATTCCCTGGGGTCCGGGGGTGGTGTTAGCCCTGATTGAGAACCACGGTTTTAGAGGGGAAATCCCCCCTTATAGGGGAAATCCTCCCTTTCCCCTCTCCAGACTCTTAGCAGCTCCTGTATGGCTACCTCCCCGTGGTCCCCATGTTTTGCTTTGTTCAAAACTGCCTGCTCTACCTTGTCTCATGTCTCTCTACCTCCCAAATCTGACATAAGTATTCCACCAAGAAGTCTTCCCCAGTGGTCCCACCTACCCTTGACTTCCTCTTCTTTCTGTCATCTCAGCATGTCTGCCACCAGAATGTTAGCAGGCTGCTTCTCGAATATTCTTATGTCGTATGGCAGAGAATATTCTCAGTTAGACTGTAATCCCACTGAAGGAATGAAGGAATTGTCTTTTCCTTAATTTAGAATCATAGAATTTTTTATATAAAAGGTTTTAAAATATCACCTTATGACATTTCTTTACTTGACAGTGAAGAAATATATGACAGTGTCATAAACAACTTCATACAAGATTAAATCTCCTAATTAAAATTCCAGTTGAATTTTTCGAGGGATTCAAACTTGCTTTAAAATTTATATGGAGGAATATAGCCACATACAACTAAGTTCACCTTAAAAAAGGAGGACTTGTCCTGCCAGATATTAAGCCATACAGTAAAGTCATAATAATAAAAATCATATTGAATTGGCACCACAGAAAGAGACAAACTGATGAATGGAACAGAATACAGGACTGAGAGGCAGACTCGTGCATTCAATAAATGGGTCAAATAGCACTACAAATCAATTTTAGCACAAGAAAGGGAATGATCAACTAGGAAATCTTCTACACCTAATCCTGTTGGTATGAAATATTGAAAATCACAGTTACTATTTTCTCAAATAATTTCAACTATTAATTTTTGTATTGTTAGTTTTATCCTCAAAACCAAGTTGATTTTTAGCTGGTTGCCTAATAAAAGGTAACCTGCCTCTTTATTGTAAGACATGTTTGTAGAAATAACCACTGACAAGCAGATAACTTTTGACTTTAATTTTCAAATGTGTAGAAAGCCAAATTCAAAATTAACAACTGCCTATTTAAAGGGGGAAAAAGCATAAGGAATATTTTTCAAATGAAAATATAAAAAGTACAAAGTAGAAAAAAAGACACACAGAGTAAAAATTCTGGGGGTGGAAAGAGGGCGTGTAAAATGGAGAAGAAAGCACCTAAAATAGAAGCTAAGGAAAGTCATAAAATAAAAATGATTCTCAAGAAAGCACAAGAATGCAATAATTACCTTCAGAGGATTGAAGCTTCAAAGAAATAATGTAAACATTCAAGACTAAAAGGCAGGAGTGGGAAGGAAATCTATATTCAGAGACTTCATCTTTTAAATCAGAGCAGAATAGTTACTACACTAAAACTATTTCATTACATTTTGGATGAGTAATAATAATACTGCTCTTGATTTATTGAACATCTTTATGCCAGTGACTCCAAAGTGCTCTGAACATATCTTGTGACAGATATTATTTCCTTTTAACAGATGGAGAAATTGAGGTTATATAGAGCTTAAGTGACTTGTTCATTGTCACAATTAATCAAT
Source organism: Craseonycteris thonglongyai (assembly GCA_004027555.1). Lineage (NCBI taxonomy): Eukaryota > Metazoa > Chordata > Mammalia > Chiroptera > Craseonycteridae > Craseonycteris > Craseonycteris thonglongyai. The sequence continues at coordinate 13,608 of PVKE010033775.1, read as the reverse complement.
GGTAATGCTGAAAATGGAATTTAAAGTCTCTGCTATCCAGTGTAGGGACTGTTTTCTGTCTCATGTTAAATGATCCATAATTAACTTACTATACGAATAAAGAAGATTTTTAAAGAATAATTATGAAACTCATGCCTTGGTTAAGATTCATGCTCATGTTATATCACTAACAAATGCTTTTAAAAAATACCCCAATCCTTAAATACTTCTAGAAAAACTTAACTGTTATTTAAATAAGACCAATTGCAGACATGGCTAAATTTCAGCAGTAAATTTGGAGATGTTTTCAACTTAAACATTTTTAACCTATTTATTATTCCCCAATGAGTTCTTAGCAAGTCCAATTAGTATTTTTAACAATATAACTTTCTAACTAAAAAGTAACTTTATGTATAGTTATTACTTTTCAAGTTTAACACATCTTTTTGATGTATTAAACATTCATATGAAGAGACTGGTACTAATTAAGCACAAACATGATTATTGAATGCCTAAATTGGCATTGTAGGAATAATCTACTGATTTCCTAAGTGTTTACTGATGGAATCTAGTGTTGATATATTTTTAAGTAAGGAATCCATCCAGCTATTCAATTATATCTTGAATACAAATAATTTATTCTTTATTAATTGCAGTCTAATGATTCATAGTTATTCATCGGGATCTGACATAAACAGAGAACAGTGGTATTTAAAACTATCCTCACAAATAAATTTATATTATAAAATTTATATAAAAATTATATATTTGAGCTAAAATCCCTATGGTAAATGAATGCGAGACGAATTGCTAGTCACTTTCCCATTTGATATTTTTCTCTTCTTAGAATTTCATGCTCTCAAATTTTCTATAGTTTCCCAATATCAAATTATAATTGATTTGTCTTTAATAAAGGTGTCACCAAGACAGAATTATGCTCTGAAATTACAAAGAAAGGCTGGCATTCTTGAGAAAGTCCACAGACATCTTTGCCAATGTCATTCCCCTGTGAACTAGTCCAAATACTACTTAATTACACCTTAACACATACCTTGTAAGACAGCTGCCAGCAAACAGAATGCTTTTCCATAGCATGTGGTCTTAACCTGAACCAATCATCCTGCAGACCACATATTAGCTTAATTTTTTCAGACACAATATATTTAGTGCCATTTCTTTGACCGTAGTCCCCCAATCCCCCTTTGTTTTTGCCAGCCCCGGGCCGCGCTCCGAGTCTCTGTCCCCGAACCGCTGCTTCCCTTTCCCTCTCCCACTCTCCCCTTTTTTCTCTAACCTTTGTGTGTTGTTCTGCGTTGTGTGGTTCTCTTAGTTGAGGTTTCTTCTCAGGGTTTCCCCTGTGGATTCCCCTCTGTTCACAAGGCCCTTTCCAGGCAGTTATCGGCGTTCTCCTCTCATGCCGCCATCTTGGATCTCCTTTAGTGCCATTTCTAAGTAAAAAAATCAGTGCTCTCTCTTCCCTCATTTCTACTTGGAGCTTGTCCTACAATTCTGTCCAATATCTGGACTTAACATAACTTTCCAGTACTGATATGCAGCAGTCAAGTTGTGCTATGTTACTAATACATCTCCGCCACACACACCTTTTTTATTTTATTTTTTTACTTTTGCTTGCAAAACTGTGGCCAATAATAGATCCTGAAATAGTTCAACTTAGGTGTTACCTTGTCATCCCATTCATTTCCTTATCTCTCCAATCTTCCCTGCCCCCTGCTTTCCCTTATTTCTGTGGAAACAGTGAATGACATTTTCTAAATGCATCATGTATTAATTTCTGGATGGCTATTTATGTGCAAGTCTTAGTTTCTCTTACTGGACTGTGCGTGTCCTGCAGGCAGACCTCTAACCTGTATGTATGTTGGTGTTTCACACTCAGTGGGTGCTCGGTATTTATTTGTTAAATAAATGAATACAGAAAAAGAAAAAATAATGGAGGAATTACATAAGAAGATCAAATTAGTAAATAAAACCAGAAGGTGCACATGTAATTTATGTGAACTTATAGCTCCGTCTGGGTATTAAAATAATTATTTACTTCTCCAAAGAGAAGATAATTTTGGAATATGAACACATTTAAGGCAGGAATTTCTGTCTATTTTGTTCATTGGTGTATTTCAAATATTCATAGCAATATCAGGAATATAGTAGGCATTTAATAAATATGTATTGAACGAACAAATAAATTTCAAAAATGTTATTTTAAAACATGTCCTGGCTTTTTGATATATTCTATAGATTTTCACTCACTCTCAATTTCCTAACATTCCAATTAAAGAAATCTAGTCCAATCCCATTTTCTTAAATATACCTGGTAACGTTTCTATCAAAGATATTCAGAAAAATACAAAACTACCCATATTGAACATGGGTTTTACGTACTGAAACACTTTATTACAGAGAGAGGCTATTGAACTTTCTTGAGCAGGTAATGTGATTTCAGGTTTTGAATGATGAAAAAAGCTATGATCTATATGTTGACCTTACAAACAGATTTAACTAAAATGCATCCACAGGTTTCAACTTCTCTAGCTCCTGCCCGAGTATAGCTGAGCTGAGAAAGTTATAAAGACTGAAGAGTCCATTAAGTAATGACTAGTCATGCCAGACTGATGGTATCACTTGTGATCCACTCCTCACAGCTCTCAGATAAAGCAGCCCTATAATCATAGGCTTAGTCTTCTTAAACCCAAAGAGCCATGATCAGAAAGAGAAGAAAACTAGAGCTGGGGCGAAGGTCGTGGGGTGGGAAGGGTGGTTAGTCCATCCTACTAGTTCTGAAGGAAACTTTTCAAATCAAAAACTGCTAAGGTCACATATGAGCAAACACCAGAAGAAACCCACAGCAATTCAGAAAGCAAAGATGAAAACTATAATCAAATCTGCTACCTGAGTGGCACATTGCCTAATGCGCTGATAACACCACAGAAACCCCTAATCAAGAAGTCAGCATGTCGTTCAGGACAAGGGTAGATGAAGTGTAGTGTCAGTATGGCTACAAAGTCAAACCAAGCGAATGCTGAGTGCTAACAACATTCATCTGTTTCTTATCTTTCTTTCTGATTAGCAGATGTGGATAGGGTGGCATATGAAAGCTCATTGAGAGTATGTACATGTGCATGTGTGTATATTTCACTATTTGTTATCCAAAGTTCAACTCAGATAAATTCTTCAAGAAGCCTTCACTAATTGCCACCCCTACCTCCAATAAATCTTCACTCCTTTTGTTTTTAAGATTTCCTTTATTGTTTACGACAGAGAGAAAGACAGAGACAGAGACAAAGACAGAGAGAGACAGAGAGAATGAGGCAGGCACAGAGCAGTCTCTAGTTGTACGTCATGAGTTTTTCGACGTCCTTCACTCCACACAGATGGATGGGGAGCCCAACAGGGCAGGAACTGGTTGGAGGCCTCCTGTATGGGAGGCGCACTCCCGTGAGCTGGGGGTCAAACCAGGGGTCTCCCACATGGCAAGCTCACCCTAGCAAGAAATGAACTGGGGGCCACACCCCAGTTTAGCATATGGGTCCACACAGGCAGGGGCTAAGATTTGATCCACAGACCCTGGGGCTGCAAAGCGAGTTCTTAACCCACTGAGCCATTCCAGCTTCCCAAATATCAGTTATCAAGATCTGAAGATTCACTCCTTGATAACTGATCTATGCATACAGCAATCAAATACCATGCATGATTACAATCTGCTTATGTATTAATGTCCCCTTTGGACTAAAGGGTCTGTGAGGTCGGGGACTTCTCCTACTTACTTCTGTATCTCATAGTACTAGCCGCCTAGTAGATGCTTCACTAATCACAGAGAGAAAACAGACTTTAACTTAGTGCTTGCTTGAAATCCTAGCTCCAACTGTGAAAGCCTATGGCCTGGTGTTATGGTCAGTATTCAGGGAAATTAACCCCCAACCCTGTTTTGCTTTTCTTCTGTGGCCATTCCTGACTCAACCCCTGCAGCCCATAAGTCAGTTCCATGTATCCCCGTGCTCATCTCCCCCACAGAGCCTAAGGCCCCAATTTTACTAGGCCTGCAAGCTCCAGAATATCATTTACTTAGTCTGAGCCTCAGTTTTCTCATATGGTAAATGGAAATAAGACTGCCTATACCTTAAATGGTTGTCATGAAGATGAAATGTGATAATATGCATAAAGCCTTCACCACCAGTGCCTGGCACATAGCTGGCACTGAACAAATAGTACCTATTATTACACCACTTTTACCAGCATTGCCTCAAGCTACAAACATAATATAGCTCAGTCTTCAGATGGCTCTTAGCTAGAATCATAACAAACCCCAGTCTTTGCAGACACATCCAAACAAAGGTCTGCAATTTTATCTTGAAATATGAAAGACAATCATTACTTTACTAAAGGCTTAAAGGCAGCATGCATTCTTTCCTGAATCTGATCTGGTAGGTTTTATAACTTCACTAATTATCATTTTATGAATAAAAAATGGGCAACTAATTCAGCTGCTATAGTTTCCTTCTGTTTGCAAAACAAGTATAATTATTCTAAAGCACTGAGATATATGCTCAACAGCTTATTTGTTAAATAAGAATTAAAAAAAATTACTATATAGACATATACCAGTCCTATATATTACTCATGTTAAAATTTCAAGTGCCTGAGAGATGATGAACTAACATAGGCTTTTTCCTCTCCAAAATATATTTAGAAGCCAAAGAAAATCAAAACTTCACTCTGAACATCTTAATAATTTGTGAAATATCAGTTTTACACTCACAGTATTTCTAAAAATATCAACTAAATTTAAACTGTTAATAGTCATCACTAAATTATGCATTTTAAAAATTGTCTTACTGCTGGTGCCAGGCTGTGTCACGAGGCCAAATGGCAACGTAGCCTATCTTTGGGCTCCTGGAGTTATTACTCCAGGCACCCATCAGATATCTACGAGATGTTCCTGTTCTTGGGGACACTCAAACAGCATAGAGCCTCCTGAGAAGAGTCCTAGTGAAGCACAAGTTCAGATTCATCAAAGTTAGGCAAGATCACAAAGAGGTAATTGCTACCATGCCTACTTCTTCAGCACCTTTGTAAAGTTTGTCCTCTGGTGGGAAAAAATGGCTAAAGGCTCCTGGGTTAGCCTAACCGCTTTTACCCAAAGTTCCTAGAAGGAGTTACCTAAAATGATGGAAATTGAGAGAGCTCTAGCTAGAAACAGGAAATGGAGCAGTGGACCTATAGATGGGTGAGTTCACGGCATTTCTCTAAGCCCTTAACTGTGTGCCATCTGAAGAATATGAGACATCAGCTCAGATTTTTTTTCCTTCTTCACCTCTGATTTCCACTAATTTCCTAGTAATAGATAAAAGTATTTAAAATGGAGTTAGGACTGTTCTTAAGGGTAAAAATATATCTAAAATAAAATTAAAACTTACCAATTTCAAAGAGAGATTCAGGTATACTCACAAGATGGCTATAATACTAAACAAGGATCAAGGCTGAAGAACATAGACACTGGAAAAATGAGTTGGAGCAATCAGAGGCCTATTTAGCTAATCTGAATGGAGATATTCATCAATCTGTAGAGCTCTATTTGCAAGTCTACTGAATGCACACCTATTTTGGTGAAAATTTAGCACAAAAACTGGGATGCTTTCCTATTTTCCCTTTGGTTTTTTCTGTCCATAAACAAACACATGTACATTTGAAATGTGAAAAAAGCTTAAATTCTGTAGCAGCTTTTGTAAAAATAGTGGAAACTTCTGTAAAAACAGTGTTAAACACCCTGTTTGCCAAGTCAAACAATGTGCCAATTTATGAAAGCTGCTACAGGTTTTGTGCTTGTCAAGAGTTGTGGAACCTGGATTGTTCTGATAGCCACCAGAAACTATTCAAATATACAAGAATAATTACAATTCTATCAGCCACTCCTTAAAATTGTGTTAAGGCCTGTGAATTAAAGGCCTACCCCACATGTGATCGGCTTTGGCAACAAAGCCCACTTCTTGTGACGGCCCCCAATGTGTGGCTGTAAAATGGATCAACCTCCCTTTCTTGAATGACTGATAACTAGGAGACTTCAGTTGTTGCTGATGGAATGTAAGGCCTTTGTCTTCATCCCTCTATTCACTTCTGTACCCTTTTGGATAATAGCACATATGAAAAGGTCATTGGCCGAGAACAGAAGTACTTTTGACAGAATTATTTTCTATCACTTTCCTTTCAGATGCTTTCAGCTGCTTGCTAAGAACAGTACTACAGAAGAGTTTTTTATTATTTTTTCTTTTTTTTTTTAAATTTACTTTTTATTGTTTTTTGACAGAGAGTGAGACAGACAGAGAGAGACAGAGGGAAGGGGAAGAGCCCAGAGCAGTCTCCATAGTTGACAGCATTAGTTTTCCATACAGTGTCACTCCACAGGTGGGTGTGGGGCTGCGCAGGGCAAGAACTGGGCTGGGAGCCTCCCACATAGGCCCCGGCAAGAACTGAACTGGGGGCACACCCCACTTCAGCATATGGGTCCTCATGGGCTGGGGCCGGGATTCGATCCTCTGGCTCCATGGCTGCAAAGCGAGCACTTAACCCACTGAACCATCCCAGCTTCCCCCAGAGTTTTTATTATTTCTTAGACCACTCTAATAATGTGAACATGGTTTTAGGGAAAGATAAGAGGAATGACCATTGTACCAAAGAAAGGAAGAATGACTATCTTTTGAAATTTAGTGGAAGCCTTAACATATACAAATGAATGAATAAAATAACTGAAGCAGTATAAACGTATGAAAAAATATTCAAAAGGACAGTTATTTTATATTCATCATTAGTCCATGGAGCCTTGAAACTTAACACTGTATACTAAGACAAAAGTTGCTGTCTTATTTGACTGTCATTTTACTGATTAAAAATAAAAACAAAAAATAATTAAAATCAACAGCATACTAAGGGAAAGGAGGTGGGAGAAGTTTACCTCAAAACCAGGTAGTAGTAAGAGGGTGCACAGAGAATTTTAAAAACAACATTAACATCCCCAAAAGGCTAACCTGATTTTTGCTATCACCATTTCCTGGCAAGTCTAAATAATATTAATAATAAAATATGCCTCCCAAAAGTAAAACTTTCATCAGTCTGAGTTCTAAACAACTACTGTTACATATGTTTCAAATCAGCACATTTTCATTATTTATCCTTTAATAAATATTTTATTCAACATGGCAAGTAATTTAGAGAATTTAATGTTATATGGTCATCTCAGACACGTGGAAACTCAGCAGCTTGTGTTCACAGCAACACTGCCTTCAAGCGTGAGATTGTAACCACTCCAAATTGTTCAATCTGGCTTCTAATAGAGCTGGTGTCTCTTAACTCCTATGCTATGACATAACGCTGTGGTTAAACGGTAGATTTGAAATAATCTATGATAAAGGCAGAGAAACAGAACTTGAGTTACTTCACTGTCTTCATCTAAATGATCACTTGAAATTTTTGTGTTGAAAATTTTTAATGTGAAGATTTTTTTATCTCCAAAAAGTATGGCAATGCAATTAAAAAGTATTAATTACTTTTTCCTCTTTTGATACTGAAATATTTATTTTATTGTTTATATTTTTATTAACATGATTATATGCCCAAAGTTCAATCGTTTGAAATTTTGGAAAAAAATTTAACTATGTATGTTCCCCTCCAGACATCACTGTTATTATTCGTTTCACCTTATGATTGATTGTTGCTGAAAACAGTTTCAGTGTATAGAATGAGGGTGTTCAGAATGATCTCCTCCAGGTGTCAAATGTGCTCAGTAGGCCACTGACTTAAGTAGAAACTTTATGTAATTTACTGGTGCATTTGTTTCTTCTTTGTTCCATAATGTAGTTATGGTAAAAATGTGCAATTTAGAAGACTGGTGAAAATAGCTGATCTTTTCAAGTTACTGTCAGCTCAGAGGAAGCCACAATTAAGAATACCTAGAATTTTTAAAGCAATGTTTATTTGCATGGAATTTAAGCACCCTTCATTGTCGAACTGAAAGAATTCATTTGACCTCTCATAGGAAACTTTTATATTTTACTTTTGAGGTTCCAGATTGTTGAGTTCATTTTCTTATTTTTCTTTCCCCGCCTCCTTTCTCACATTTCATTTATATAGATTTCTGTAGCCTGTGCATTAGAAGGAAGTTAGGAGGGAGCTGAATCTACAGAGATGCCAAAATCTGGTTTCTTTGAGTACGGTACTCTAGTTTTGAGTTGATGATTGGCCTCCTTCCTGAAAAATATCAACAGCGAGAATCTTTTGAATATGTTCGTCTCATGTTTGAACAGCTGGAAAATCAGCTGGCAAGGTAGTTAGTTGTAAAGATATAAAAATTTGTTACCACAGAGAAATATTTGGTATGATCCAAGCTTTCCTTTTTTATTGGCTGTGAGGGTACAGTATGTAATAGAGTAAAATAACCCTTACACTGAGTGGGTAAGCAATAAGCAGGTAATTCAGGGTTGTATAAACTCATTACATTCTTTTCAGCATAATGTACAATCACCTATAAAGCAGAAAGCTGTATTTTTGTTTATTCCCATTCAGTTTTCAAAACACTTCCCTTTTTTCCTGCTTAATTGATCAAATTCAAGACAAGCTAAACTATAAAATTTCCTAAGATTGGGAACAGACTGGATAATTATGGACTCATTCTTACATTTAATGTGGATGCATGTTAATCCTCTTGTTTCAGGTTTCTATATAATATTACTCAACTTCACATTGATTAAATTGTTAAAGTAAATTTTATTCTCTCTCATAATTTGGAATTTCCAATGTGAATTGTATTTTATTTTAACACTTCAAGGCAGAGATATGGTGCCAATAATAACAATGAAACTTTAAATGGCTTTGAGGAGCTTAAGTAAAAGAAGAGAATTTATTTTTGAAACGTACTAGAATAAGGAACAGGGTATCAGCATTCATGAGAGTTCCTTAACTAGCACCATTAACTATTTCAGATTGCCTTGGTAAAAATTACTAAATATTTGTATCTGTTTCTCATTTGGAAAATGAGACCTAAAACAAAAGTAACTTTGATTATTTTTATGAACAACTGACCTAGATAAAATTACTTAAAAATAGACAATTGAGGGCAAATTCTTAAATATATAATTTCCCTGAGACTGCTTGCAAATGAATAACCATATTATTAAAAACTTAAGTGATAAATTCATATCATGATATGGCACATATAATAACTTACTAAATAAAATATTTTAATCAGTGGATATGTATTAGGAAATTGTGAGAACATTTAATATATAGATTTTAAAATAATTTAAGTGATAAAAGATGCCACACACTAAGGTTGTATAATCCCTGTCTCTCTCCCTAAAGGTTAAATTTTAATTCCTTTGTAAAAGTGTATATACCTAACATTGGCTTAAATAATATCAAAATAATAAAATCTAGTTATTCATTTTTATGTGATAATGCATTTCCTACCAAATGAGAACTAGATCCCAAGTTATGTGTATTTCTAAGTTATAATTAAATATTAGTCAATTGTCCCATTACTAATACAGCATATATAAATTTATTTGAACTAAATTTATTGAATATCAAAATCTTATGAAAATTAAATATTTGATGTTTGTAGAGTTGTTAAAATGAGATAATTGATATATTTCAATTCTATTTTAAAAGCAACAAACACAAACATATACTCTTCCTAAACATATATGGTAGTATAATAGGAAACAGTAATAATTTCTCCATCACATTAAAGTTTATATAACACTTTCCAAAATCTGAAAAGAATAACAAGATCTACTTGCACTTGCCTTTATAAAGGATGAGGCTCAAAGGCCTTAGCTAAACACAATTATGACTGTTTTTGAGAACTTGCTAAATGTTCTTCCAAGACTATTCTGTTAGAGTGGGCAAGAAAACAATTAACAGGTAGCCCATTCTAGGTTGAGGGAGGAAGAAGAAGAGAGGCAGGCAGGGGCATAAAGAAGGAGAGGCATCAATGCTCCCTACTTTAATGGATTGGGTCCATGAATGCAGCTGCCATGGTGTGAGCTGAAATTTATTGGTCTTCTATATCTGCTGTCCCCAAACCTTTTGGCACCAGGAACTGGTTTGGTGAAGAAAGGGGGGTGGGGTGGGGGTGCACATATACAGTTCACAATAGGGTTTGAGCTTCTATGAGAATCTAATGCCTCCACTGATCTGACAGGAGGCAGAGCTTAGGTGGTAATGCAGATAGAACTTTGCTCACTTGCCAACCCCACCTCCTGCTGTGGGGTCCAGTTCCTAACAGGCCACAGATAACTACTTCATGGCCCTGTTCTGTATGGATAGGTTTTTACTTTTCCTAGAGCATTAATGATGGGTGATAGGAAATACATAGGAAACAAGGCTTGGCTAGACCTAATACTGAGTTTTTCTAACCCTTGTTATTAGTAACAATTTTCTACAGATTATTCCACTTTGAATCTCTCCCTTAAAAATTGGAGACTGAGATAATGCTAGTTCCTGCTGAATTTACAATAGGTAGAGAAGAGAATTTATGAATAGAAAAGAAATGTTAATTCTATAAAGATATTAGTGGTAACTGTTCATATTCAGTTTATCCCTAGTTTCACAGCCTCCAACTCAGCATAAGAGAGACATTTAAAACCAAACAATGCAATGTTGATTGATTAGTTAGAAAGTGAAGACTGTGATAATTCTGAACTATTTCTAAGTCTAAAAGATATAATGTATTTATAATATATATCAACAGACAAAATTATTTATTCATCTAACATTACCTAATACCTAGATTTATAGTAGACACACAGAGTGAATTTACAGCTTATGTCCTTGAGGAGCTTACCGTCTAGTTGAAGAGATAAGACTTGGTCATGCACGGTAAAACAGAAAGCATTATGAAATAGGGAATAAATACAGTTGTGATGCTAAGTGCTTAAAGTATTAAGAGAATAGAGTGATTTCTTCTGGCAGAAGTTATCAAAATAAATTTCAAGAATGGAGAGAGGGCATGTGAGTGGGTGTTAAAAAGTGTTTAGCTTAATATGTGCAAAAATGACAAGGATTTTAGTGAAATAGCCAAATAAAATCAAGTATAATGAAAATACATTATGACCAAATTATGCTGATACATCTAATAGGTTTTTTATAAGAAAAGCCTATTATAAAACAGGTTTTGATTCTATCTCTCCTAAAGTGAGCATTAAAATGAGCTAGTTTCCTTTCAGATCTTCATTTTCAGAAAACTTCCCAAACTTTGTCATATGAAAGACATTTGTAAGCCGTAATTCTGAACACTGTATTTCGCAGAATGCTTTTCTAACTATAAGGCACAAAAGGTGATTGTTCTTTTTACGGTATTAGTAGCTTCCCTGGCCTCCATAGCAGTGCTCATCTGGCCCCCACTTCATGCTCAAGTCATGCAGATTGGAGTTGACTCTCAATTACACCAAGTCTTTCTCCAAAGATGACAGTCCAAATACAGTAGAGATAAAATACATCAAGGTTTAAAATAGGCCCGTTCAGCCCCAGTGCTGCTTCATCATGAAATGATATAATTCACTGATGCCTCTGCCTAGCCTAACATATGTTCTATTCACAGCCCGCGTCACTCTTCATTTGTAATTATTTCCCTTTTTTTTTCTTTCTTACCCCATCTTGTAATACTTTGCTTGGTTGAAGACAAATACTGAGAGGCAAAGAGTATTATCACATGATGACCTGTTCCAGGGTGTTAAACCCCTGTCAAGGTTTGATTTTAACATGTGGTATTGATGACAGTACGTCAATTCAGGCATCATGTCCTGAATTAGACTATATTAATTATCACTTGAATGCAATATGCATGAAAATGCTGTTTCATTGACTAAAAGGATCTGACTGAATAAAAATCCATTTCTCATCTGGTTGCTTATGAATAAAGACATTTTTTTCTCTTTCCCTTGGATTGTTCTTTATTAAATATGATTTTTATATGATTGTATGAATAAATTGGCTTACCTAACAACAGAAATAGATGGTTTTAAACAAAGAAAATTTAATGGGTTGTCTACTCTTGGCAAGTCTCTAACAACGTACTTACAGTCAATAATTTAGGCAGATTATTTATAACAATCCTGACAAAAAAAGTTTTTACTTCAGCACTTATGAGGAAAAGATATTTTCAAACCATTGCCTCTTTCATTTAAAGAAAATGAGTTATAATTTATAATTATTTTCAGATGGTGGAAGAGCAACAAGCTTTGTCAGGTAACAACTACATTTACAAGTAAAACTAATATTACTATTAACTTCTGAAAAGAAGACATTCATATGAGGAGTTGCAATGATAGACAAAGTTAAAATTACTAAGTTCAGCTAAGACACAATTGCATATTTGCATATTTACTAGGCAGACAGCTTGATAACAAAAAAGAAAAATAACTGAGGCCTAACTTTTACCACACAAAGCTGTAGGTTCTTACAGTTTCTATTTATTTTTAATAGAAATATTATGTTGGGATTAAAATAGAAATTTTCTAAATCTTCTCAAGTTAGGGTATATGTAAAACTTTCTCCAACAGCATCTCAAAACTAAGGCATAAGCCTAATTTTAAAATATGAAATTGAGAATCTTAAAACCAAATTTCAACAAAAAATAAAAATAAGAAAATATTTACTAAAACATGTATTATGTTTAGTCAATGAGATCAGTTCATATATTAGAAATAATTTTTAATTGCAATGAAAAACAAATCACCTTCTCCTTAAAAAATAAACTGAAATGGTTCTAACATTAATACCAGCATTTGTTAGTAAATATGATTCCATAATTGCCCCTAAAATGACCTTCCCAGTAAAATGTTCAACAAAGGGTCAGGTTTAAATTTCGGACGGGGATATTTTTAAAACGGGAAATATATATTCATTTTATTATAAAGAAGAGCTGGAGTCCTCTAAAGTAGAATGTTCAAATTCAACTTTTAGCAAGTTAAAGGAGTTTTCACAACTAAAACAAGTCCTTACCACTGTCTTTTCCAAGAGATCTCACAATTCTAATGTAGTTATTAAAAGCATTAAGTGAGTGGTAACAGAAAGAGTGGAAAGCTGTGGTGGTTTGTCCATGACAAGCTTCCCCTCATCCCTTGCCTAACTTGTCCATGGTAAAATGGGACAAAAGTTCCCAAGGTGTGCCACACACTCAAGTTATCAGGCTGAGGCCTAGCCACCAAGAGCTTCATTAGAAAAGTTGTATCCTCTTATCATGATTTTAGAAAGCAATTAATTTCTCACCATATTCTTTGAATGGTAATTATTGAATATTAGAATCAAAATTAGATCACACCCAGAAAAGAAGGCACAGATGATATATATCTGTTTGGCCTAGGAGATACATAATAAATCTCTCCTTTGCTTCAAGTTATGAATTGTTATATTTAAATAAAAATTATTGTGTAGAAAGAAACCTGGATATATTAATGGGGCAAATACTTGGCATGGTAAAAAGAGTATTGGGATAGAAATTATAGAAGTCATCATAAACTCCTGGCTCTGCTACTTACCGGTACGCATCATGTGAAACCACGACAAGGCATTTCTCTGAAACTAGAAAAATAACAACTACCTCCCTGTGGCATGAGTGGAATT
>PVKE010033773.1:0-17746 GCA_004027555.1 Craseonycteris thonglongyai | reverse complement strand
CTTTGTATATTTTTTATATTAGCCCCTTATCAGAGGCATTGTTTGCAAATATTTTCTCCCAGTTGGTTGGTTGCCTCTTTGCTTTGTTGATGGTTTCCTTTGCAGCACAGAAGCTTTTTAGCTTGATAAGGTCCCATTTGTTGATTTGTGCTTTTACTTCCCTTGCCATTGAGGTCAGATTCATAAAGTCCTCCCTGAAGTCCATAAGTTTAGTGCCAATGTTTTCTTCTTTGCGATTTGTTTCCTTTCTTATTTGGAGGTCTTTAATCCATTTTGAGTTAATTTGGGTATATAGTAAGAGATTGCAGTACACATTCAGCCTTTTGCATGTGGTTTTCCCAGCACCATTTACTAAAGAGGCTACCTTTTCCCCACTGAATATTTTCGATCCTTTATCAAAAATAATCTGTCCATAAATTTGTGAATTTATTTCGGGTTTTCAATTCTATTCCATTGGTCCGTATGCCTGTTTTTCTGCCAGTACCAAGCTATTTTGATTACTGAGGCTTTGTAGTACAGATAAAAGTCAGGCAGTGAAATGCCCCCAGTTTTATCCTTCTTTCTTAGGATAGCTTTTGCGATTCGTGGTCTTTTGTGGTTCCATACAAATTTGATGATTTTTTTATCTATTTCTTGAAAGAATGACTGTGGGATTTTGATGGGAATGGCATTGAATCTGTATATTGCTTTGGGGAGTATAGCCATTTTAACTATGTTGATTCTTCCAATCCATGAACATGGAATGTTTTTCCATTTCTTTGTGTCCTCTTTAATTTCTTTTAAGAGTGTCTTATAGTTTTCAGTGTATAAGTACTTCACATTCTTTGTTAGATTTATACCTAGGTATTTCATTTTTTTGTTTGCAATGGCAAAGGGAATGGATCTTCTCATCTCTCTTTCTGAAGTTTCATTGTTGGCATACAAAAATGCAGTTGATTTTGGGACATTAATTTTGTAGCCTGCAACTCTACAGTATTTGTCAATTATTTATAATAAATTTCTGATAGAGTCTTTAGAGTTTTCTATATACAGGACCATGTCATCTGCAAAGAGTGACAGTTTAACTTCTTCTCTCCCAATTTTAATACCTTTTATTCCTTTCTCTTGTCTGATTGCTCTGGCTAGAACTAACAGAACTATGTTGAACAGCAGTGGTGACAGGGGGCATCCCTGTCTTGTTCCTGATTTTAGGAAAATAGGCTTCAGCTTTTCCCCACTCAGTATAATATTTGCTGAGGGTTTGTCATATATGGCCTTTATTATGTTGAGATATTTTCCTTCAATTCCCATTTTATTCAGTGTTTTTATCATAAATGGGTGTTGTATCTTGTCGAATGCTTTTTCTGCATCAATTGAGATAATCATGTGGTTTTTATCCTTTGTTTGGTTTATGTGCTGGATTACATTGATTGATTTGCGTATGTTGACCCATCGTTGTGCCGCTGGGATAAATCCCACTTGGTCATGGTGAATAATCTTTTTAATGCATTGTTGTATTCTGTTAGCTAAAATTTTATTTAAGATTTTTGCATCAGTGTTCATCAGTGAGATTGGCCTATAGTTTTCCTTTTTGGTATTGTCTTCCTCAGGTTTTGGTATTAGGGAGATATTAGCTTCATAGAAAGAGTTGGGTAGTACTGCCTCCTCTTGAATTTTCTGGAATAGTTTGAGGAGGATGGGCATTAGTTCTTCTTTGAAAGACTGGTAGAACTCATTGGTAAAGCCATCTGGTCCAGGCCTTTTGCCTTTGGGCAATTTTTGGATAATTGTTTCAAGTTCTGTACTGTTGAGTGGTCTGTTTAGGTTATCCAAATCTTCTTGGTTCAGTTTAGGTAGACTATATGTTTCTAGAAATTTGTCCATTTCCTCTAGCTTGTCAAATTTGTTGGCATAGAGGCTTTCATAATAATCTCTTATGATTATTTGTATTTCTGCAGCATCAGGTGTAATCTCTCCTCTATCATCTCGTATTCTGGAAATTTGAGATTTTTCGTTTTGCCCTTTGGTGAGCCGAGCCAGTGATTTGTCGATTTTATTGATTATTTCAAAGAACCAGCTCTTTGTGGCATTAATTTTATCTATTGTTTTTCTATTCTGAATTTCATTAAGTTCTGCTTTAATTTTTATTAATCCTTTTCTTCTGCTGGCTTTGGGGGACCTCTGTTCCTCTTTTTCTAATCTATAAGATGAGATGTGATGGTGTTTACTTGTAGTTTTCCTTGTTTCTTGAGATAGGCCTGTAATGATATAAATTTCCCTCTTAATACTGCTTTCGCTGTATCCTAAAAATTTTGGTACGTTGTGTTTTCATTGTCATTTGTTTCTACAAATTTTTTAATCTCTTGTTTAATTTCCTCTTTGATCCAGCCACTTTTTAATAGTATGTCGTTCAATCTCCACATATATGTGGTTCTCTCTGCAGTTGATCTTTTGCAATTGATCTCTAGTTTCAATGCTTTGTGGTCTGAGAATACGCTTGGTATGATTTGGATGCCCTTAAATTTGGTGAGGTTGGATTTAAGTCCCAGGATATGGTCTATCCTTGAAAATGTTTCATGTACACTAGAGCAAAATGTATAGCCCTTTGTTGTAGGATGGAATGACCTGTAGATGTCAATTATGTCCATTTCCTGCAATGTATCATTTAAAGCTGCAATCTCCTTATTTAGTTTCTGCTTGGATAATCTGTCCAATGTTGTCAGAGGGATGTTTAGATCCCCTACTATAATTGTATTTTCATCAAATTCTTCCTTTAGATCTGTTAGTAGATGCTTTATAAATTTTGGTGCTTCTTGATTGGGGGGCATATATATTGATGAGTGTCATGTTTTCTTGATGTATTGTCCCTTTTATCAAGATGTAATGTCCATCTTTATGTCTTATTTTTTTTTTTTATCTTGATGTCTTTTTCATCAGAAACCAGTATGGCCACTCCAGCTTTTCTCTGACTGCCATTTGCCTGGAGTATTGTTTTCCATCCTTTTACCCTGAGTCTATGTTTGTCCCTGTGGCTGAGGTGTGTCTCTTGTAGGCAGCATATGGTTGGAATTTGTTTTTTAATCCAGTCCGCTACCCTGTGCCTCTTTATTGGTGAATTCAGTCCATTTACATTCAGGATGATGATTGATATATGAGGATATTCCGTATCCATTTCTTCTTTCCTTTTTATTTTTTTATTGTCCCAACTTTTGTCCATTTATTTTGATTTCTTGATTCTGGTCGGATAGCCTCCTTCAGTATTTCTTGGAGTGCCAGTTTTGAGCTGGAGAATCCTCTCATCTTCTGTATATCTGAAAAGGCCTCAATTCATCCTTCATGTCTAAAGGTTAATTTTGCTGGATAGTTGATTCTTGGCTGGAAATTTCTCTCTTTTAATATTTTGAAGATTGGGCTCCACTCCCTCCTGGCTTGCAGGGTTTCTGCTGAGAAGTCTCGTGACAGCCTGATAGGTTTTCCTTTAAAAGTTATATTTTGTTTTTTCCTGGCAGCCTTGAGAATTCTTTCCTTGTCTTTGTTTTTTGTCATCTTCAGAACAATGTGCCTTGGAGAAGATCTGCTAGGGTCTAGGAAGTTGGGGCTCCTGCTTTCCTCTTGGATTTGAGGCAATAATTCTTTCCATAGGCTAGGGAAATTTTCATCCACTATTTGTTTTAGTAGACTCTGAGAAGATTTCATCTCGCTTCCTTCTGGTACCCCTATTATTCTAATATTGTTCTTTCTGACAGAGTCAGAGAGTTCTTGTAGGGCTCTTTCATTTCTCTTGATTCTCCTTTCCCTTTCTTCTTCCCTCTGTGACATATCCATGTTTCTATCTTCGATTTTACTCATTCTTTCCTCTAGCTGGTCAGCCCTATTTCCCAGGCTGGTCAGTTCTTTTTTCATCTCTCCCATGATTCCTTTCATTTCAAGGAGTTCCTTTTGGTTCTGCTCTAACTTCTCAATTTTATTGGCAAAGTACTCAGTTTGCTCAGAAAATTTCTTGTTGAGGTCATTTAACTGCGTCTGGGTACTTTGCCAGCATTGAGTGAGCTCTCTGAGTGCCTTGATTATTGAAGTTCTGAATTCTGTTTCACTTAGACTTGATTCCAAGTGTGCAAGCTCCTTTACTAAAGATTGCCCCTGGTCTTCTGGAGGGGCTTTGGGTTCTGAGGTATGCATTGTGTGTGATGTGGTTCTTTTTCCTCTGTGCATGAGTATGCTTTCCCACTGGGGGTTTTCCTATCAGGTGGGCTTCTCAGTTGTGGGAGGAGGAGATTTTGGGAGAGGGTTGGGGGAAGCAGTCAGTTCTGTGCCTTGGGGCTGTTCTTTAGGTTGCAGTTTTAGCTGTTAGAAGGCAGGGTAGTGAAGGTGTGGTTCCGCGTGTGGGGGCATGTGAGTAGGGGCTAGGGGCTAGGGTGGGCCTGAGACACAATAGCAGATTCCTCTGTCTGCAGGGAGGCTGGTGGTTCAGTGCAAGGCTGGGCGAGCAGCTCTGAGCTTTTTTTCTCCTCTGGCAGGGCTTTTATTTCACTGCCTCTGTGAGCCTGCCTGCCTGCCTGCAGCTCAGCAGTAGTGGGGTCTGGGCGGGCAGCTTGGGGCTTTTCTTCCCCTCTTGCCAGACTTCTTTTTCACCATCTCTATGAGCCTGCCTGCCAGCCTGCAGCTCAGCAGTAGTGGGGGCTGAGTGAGCAGCTCGGGGCTTTCCTTCCCCTCTGGCCGGGCAGTTTTTTCACTGTCTCTGTGGGCCTGCCCGCATCTGTGAGCCTGCCTGCCAGGGCAGCAGCCCAGCAGTGGTGCGGGCAGGCGGGGCTTGGCAGAGGCTCTGCCACAGCTCAGCCAGCTGCTCTGCAGGACCGGATTCACTCTAAGCACATCTATTGTTGCTGAGCGTGCTCCCTTCATGTCCACTGAGCGACTGCCCTCACTCCAAAAGCCCTGTCTTCAAAAGGTGCTCCCTCACAGTCAACTTTAGGAGCTCAGCTGTATCTCCTCTGTGAATCAGGGGTGCCGAGCTGCTGCGGGCTGGTGCCCTGCTCTCACCCCGCCCGCCGGGAAGTGCCGCCGCCCTGCTCCACAGTCCCTGTGCCACTTTAGGCTCTGTGATCTGATTAGGGCACTGTGTGCTGTCCCTTGAGTTGGGATGTTAAATTGTCCACATTTCTGTGGGGCTTCCACGCTCCCTAGGTCTCGGCTTCCAGCCCGCCCTCGATCCAGCTCCACGTTGACTGTAGTCCCCCAATCCCCCTTTGTGTTTGCCAGCCCCGGGCCGCGCTCCGTTCCTGTCCTCGAAGTGCTCCTTCTCCTTCCCTCTCCCGCTCTCCCTTTTTTCTCTAACTATTGGGTGTTGTTCTGCGTTGTGTGGTTCTCTCAGTTGAGGGTGCTTCTCAGGGTTTCCCCTGTGGGTTCCCTTTTGTTCATAAGTCCCTTCCCAGGTAGGTGTCTGGGTTCTCCTCTCATGCCGCCATCTTTTTTCTCCTGCGATGTTATTTTAAAAGTAAAATACTAAAAACAACTTTTTTAAATTTTTAAAAATATTTTATTGCTAATAACTCTAATTATTATTCTAGCCTTCAATGAGTCAATCTTTCGTTGTTGCTGTTGTTTGTTTCAGATTTATTTTATTGCTTGACAGAGAGAAACAGAGAGAAGGGAGAGGTCTCAGAGCAGTCCCCACAGCCATACATCATTCGTTTTGACATAGTTTCATTCCACAGGTGAATGTGGGGCCACGCAGAGCGGAAACCAAACTGGGGGCCACCAACATGGGAAGCACACCCCAGTTCAGCACACGGGTCTGCACAGGGTGAAACTCAATCCAGCGAGTTGCAAGGCAAGCACTCAACCTACCGAGCCATTCAGTGAGTGAGTCTTTTTGCAAGTGGAGGGTTTTGCCTCAGTGTTGATGACTGCTTGCTGATCAGGTGGTGGTTCATGAAGGTTGGGATAGCTGTGGCAACTTTCAAAATAAGATAGCAATGAAGTAGAAACAACTTTAAAGCTCTTACAGATGCTACTGGTTGAATAAATTATGATTCACCCATTAATTAATTAATTAATTAATCAAATCCCTTTAAGTATCACTGCCTACACTGAAACAAGCAGAAGATGAAAGATCCTACTGAGTTGGAGATAGGTATTGAATAGTCAATGGTTCACTAAGAGGTCCACTCCTGCCTCTCCAGTGAGACCAGACTCAGCTCCAGGACCTGTATGTCAGAAGGGAGGAAAGACTCATGAAGCTGAAGGCTGAACTGCAAATTGTCCAAACAAGCCCTCTCATGAGGGAGGGAGAATAAGCCTAATGAAATGATATTACTAAGAATTTACTCCTGCAGTAAATTCCCCTACTACCACCACTAAAAATAAGGAGCAGGATACAATAAGAAATACGTATTTCTGTTGGCCAATAAAGGAGTCAGCATGTGGGATTCATAAGATGGTAAAGAATTTAACGCCGTGGCTTTGTGAAGCAAAGAAGTCACAAGGAGCTACAGAGGCCAAGAGTGAGTCAAGGTCATTAGATGCATAACCAGGAGAGAGTGCTGGTGGCACAGTAGGACAGTGCAGAGAACAACAGCACATTTCATACAATGTCCTGGAGAGATGATAGGAGCAGCAGCTACAGCCCACACAAGCAGAGGCACAAACAGTGGCATAAATTTTACGTAAAATCTTTTCTGTGGGGTCTACCAGAAAGACTGGAAAGAGGAAGGCTAAGGTCCATGGATAGGTATCTGTTGAACCCCTTGAGCTCACTGATTTCTTGCTGCCACTGGAGGTGGTAGGTAAATCACTTTTAATCCTAGCTTTGTAGTTTTGGCAGTGAGTTTTCAGGATTTATTTCAGCATTTCTTTTTCCAAACTGGGTCCTGAAACCAGCTGAATCAAATGAGGTTGACTTAAGAACCAAAATGGGCCTGGGACCAAATTGGCTCAGACCTAGGAACCAAAGTGGATTTGACTTAAGAACTGAACTGGGTCCAGTATAAGGCTTTAGATAAATAAAATTTTGTTTTAAGGCTGAAAAAGCAGCTTAACCTCAGCCAAAGATAATCTTGGATTACAGTAGCCACACTAGTGAACTTTTAACCTAGATAAAATTTTCCACTTACAAGGCACCTGGAGAAAAAAAGGGTCTCAGCCCAAGACTCACCATAAAAAAATAAAGGAAAATTATTTTTTCTCCTCTACAGTTTCTGGTAAGATGAGACCCACACTTGCTTCAGAGCCTACAGACGGGACCCTAGGGAAATTGACAGAAGGCGGCAAATGTGAGAAATGTTACCAAAGTCAGTTTTCCCAGATCTCCGTTTGTGGAGTTTGGTCAAGATAGGAAGGTAAAATTTCATGTCGTCATCTTTCTTTCCAAATTCAGATTGGTAGGCAAAGAAAACATTTGTGAGAATAGATGTTGTGAAGTTGCTTTCAGGGACCCGTTGGCAAGCATTCATTTCTCTCCCAGGAATAGCTATCGTCTTCTTGTTTGTCTTACTTTGTGCCCTAAGAACTTGGCTTGGCACATCAGATTAGAGACACAAAAATCATGACCACACAGAAACGTGAATCATATTACATTTGTGGTTAGGGTTGCCAGCTATTGGGTGAATTGTCTAAGTCTTCATGTCTTCTCCTTGTCTTTGGAAGTAGTGCTGGATTTTAGGAGGGTAGTATCTTTTGCATCTTTTGGGGGGATGCCTCTTGCATCCATGGGGTTGTTCAATAGTGTCAGAAATACTGAGTTTGTGCCCCATGAAACCTGAGAAAATATTTGAAAGAATTTTGTTTTGAGTAGCTTTGTAGTCAGAAGTTGTCCAAGTAGGAAGCTTATACAAGCTTCAGAGCCTGATAGGAACTTTTCGTTTCAGACCTTCTCCCCTAAGTCCTGTGAAACTATATATCCAGAGGAAAAGAAAAATATTTCAAAGACAAACAGCTTTAAATGTAGAACATAGGTTGTTTTGGGGTTTTTTTTATTTCCATCTTAGTTGAAGATCTTCCCAATATAAAGAAGCACATTGAAAATTCTTTAAGGAATTAAATACAACTATATTGTCTTACAAATAGAGTTTTTACGTGGACAAAAATGCAGATCTGTATCCAATCAATAATTACTTTGCTTCTGTCTTTTCTCTATAAAAGCCTGCTTTCCCTAACATCCTATCAGTGGAGAATTCTTAACCAATTCTGGTTTGGCACTGTCTGATCTGAATCAATGTCTGCTCAAATAAACTCTTAAAAATTTTACTATGCCTCAGTTTATCTTTTAACAGCATGTGCCATCCAGTCCTTCACAATTCCCACAATTCTCAATTGTCTTTTAGCAACTGTGTTTCACATTTTTGTGTTGCAGTGACATTTGAACTTGAAAGCCTCTGCTTTATGAGTCCAGGGTGGGTCCAGTGATAAATGGTTCAAGGACAGGCGGATGAAACTGTTAGGTCAGCTGCCTCTGTTAGCCCAGTTAACAAAGCAGGCTACATTGTATTTCATGCTTTTCAAGGCCTTTCATCCAAGATTCCAGAGTTACCAGAAAAATATGTAGTCATGATTATTCTCTTATAAGATACATACATTCACAGTATCACAGCATACATGCATCTTTTTCCAATTTTTCTGTATAATTTGAAATATCTTCTTTCAGCATAGAGCAATGGATGAAGTACTTATAACTCCTGACACATAAGCATCAAATATTTTTCTGTCAGCTTAGCAATGGACTATAAAACAACAAACAGTAAGCATGAAGAGCTGAATTATTCTGAAATTTGTCACACAGAATCCAAACTACTTGTCAGAATATTTTAAGCAATCGATATTAGGAAAGCAATGCATATATTTACATGAATCTAAGAACATTTTTATAGCCTTCTATGGTTACAATATACTGGGCCATAACAAGCCTCTAGACAACACTCAGATTTTATCTATAATTTAAGTCCCTTTCTGCAATAACTTCATAGAACAGCACAGACATCAAAACATCCAATCAGTGCTGGCAGCAAAGAGATTCCATTATTCATTCATTCCTTTCAAGAGTCTTAGCTGCAAACCAAAGAAACGATTCTAGCTCATTAAAGCAAAATAAATACTTTATTAAAGGATATAAGTCTCAGAATCTCTGTCAAGGCTGCAGAACTAGGACCATTCTTCCAGAAACAATCTCCAAAACAAAATTCAAGGCAGTGTCAGCACTGGGGTTACCGCCAGACAGACACACCACCACGGCTCACACTGCTGATTCCAGGTACCGGTGGCAACTCCTGGAGTCTTTCAACATGTGCCTCCAGAAGGCTGAATGTCACTAGTTGGGACATGTTTGCATCCAGCTACCAAGCACAATGGCTAGGAATGAAAATTTCTGGGCTATGCAACTGTGAGGGGTGGGGTCATAAACTAAAGAATTCCCCAAACACAGAGAAGTTGTACAAAGGTGCTGAGGAGTCAAAATAAATGACCCATGTTCCCAATAAAATGGCAATAGAGGCTGGGGAAGGAAAAATAAAATTAACACATGAAGAAATAAATTTCTGCAGATGTTATATCGTAGTTTGTTGGAAAAGACAAGACAAAAATTAAGCAAATAATCACATTTGTAGATGTATAATTACAAACTACATAAGTGACTCAAAGGAGAAAGATCGGGTTCTCTGAGAGTCTATCAACAGGTCCTAGGGTGAATTAGGGATCCAGAAGACTTCTCAAGGAAATGACCTCTGACCTGAGATGTGAGGAAAGAATATAAGTTAAACAAGTTAAAGGAGATGAAAAACATTCCAGAACATACCAATCAGGGAAGCATATAAACAGAAGGTCTGTTATGAAAGAGAACACAGAAAGTTTGAAGAGGTAGAAGGATCATGTATTTACTCCAGATTAAAGTTGGAGTAAGAGAAGGGTGCAGTAAATAAGATTTGAAAGGTAGATGAAGCTAGACCAAGCAATATTTATATCTTCATCCTAAAAGCAAATGCTGTAGATGGGGTGTGCAGGAGAACTCTAAAATGCTATCACTGATCGTTGTGTGGCAAATGAGTATTCGGAGGCTGAGGACATTGTGTGGTTCAGGAAAGAGGTGATTGTATCAATTTGTACAAGATGTGTAGAAAAAGCCCACAGGCCATTTTACAGGAGATTGTTGTTTTTTATTCAGTGTGTAAATTCTACATTAATCAGGTTTCCAATCTCTGTGATTTTGCAAAATTGTATTACACACATGCCTAAAATATTTTTCTGAGTTTGAGATGTTTAATACCACAAAAAAATTTCTTTTTTGGAAACTGTATCTGGGATGACACTACCGAATATTTGCAATTTATAACCTAATGTATTTGGACAAGTTGAAATTCCTTGAAAATTAGAATTTATTATAAAATGCATTGTGGTTTCCAAAAACTAGTTGATGGTCAGGGAATTACATTATTTATCACCGCTTTTCATACTTCCACTTAAAAATTACCTTTTCCTGGTTGTCATATCTACTGACCCTTCACCAATTAATTCTTAGTTAATTTTTGCATAAATAGCAATAGAAATCTCTATAAGAATTTTATAATTTTTTTCTTCAATTCTTAAAACTCAGTTCTTAAAATTCAGTTAGGACTGAAGATTTCTTTGCATTAAAGCAGCCTGAAGCATTAGACTAAAACGTGTGATTTGGAGCCAGAAAACCTGAGAAATTCTGTTTCCATCACTTCCAGATATGTGACATTTTGAAAATTATCTGGCCCCTCTCAGCCCTATGTTTTCTCAGCCACAAAAGAAGCATGATAGGGCCTTCAGTAAAGTCATAGCAAAGAATAAATTAGAGGATGCTTCATCAAAGTGATTTGCATACTGGCAAACTAGAGTGTAAGTTGTTACTAAACATCAAAATGATTTACTAAACACATGGGAGGGGGTGTGGTGGGGCACAGAAACATTGGGGTACTTGCTAGCAAAGACAATATCCACGGTTTTTGCAACATTTTAACAATATGCAAAAAAAAAGTAGAGATCAAAACTCTTTTTATTGTGCCTGTGTTCCTGCTTTCTGGATTTTCCTTGCTGGTCTCTGAGCCCAGAGCATGTGAAAACTTTGAATCAGCCCACTGGAGCAGCATCCCAGATGGGCCGTACCCCTACCGGGTATTCATGGTGGTAAAGCTAAACAAAGGCAAGGAGTAAGTAAGGCATATCTTTTCAACAGCAAAGAACACTTAGGTTCCTCCAGTGCACTGTTATGTTTGTTTTGTTTTGTTTATTTTGCCTTATTTTGTTTGTCCATCAATATACAGGGCTGAATTAATAATACTCTCAGTTCAAAGCACATTATTATCTTCTATCCAAGTGAGACTCTCTAGTTTTAATAGTTTATGTATTCCATTTTATCTCCATCTCTAAGGTAACCATTTTATTGTGTTTATTCCTTTTTTTTTTTTAAGTGCTTAAAGAAGATGGTAGGGTTAATTCTGTGCTTAACTCCTCTCATGACCACATAAAAATTACAACTACAGAACAACCATCATTGAGAATCATCTGAAGTCTAGATGAACCAAAGCCCTTCAATTGAGGACATACAGAAGAAGCCAGCTTGAGACTGGTAACAGGGACAAAGACATGGAATGAGCTGGCCCCACACCTGCATGGGACCATTAACCCCTTGACATACAAATTAAATGAAATTCTATGTGAGCAAAAAAATACTATTTATTTTTCAATTTAACATTTGTGAGTGCAATATCCATTATTGGATTCAGATAACTTATAAACTTTGATTACAAATCTGACTCATTTGGTATTAATACTCGTATATACTAATTTCTTGATAATATTTGCATTATAACTGCACTCAAAGCAAATTAAATCTGCACATGTCTCAGAGACGTCCATGTTTACAATGGCTTAAGAAACACATGACATATCTGAGACGTCTTTGTATGTCAATAGGTTAAAAATCAGGAAAGATAGCTCCAACTATGGGGGTCACCTTGGAGGAGCCCCACACCATGCTCCATTGCCCAAGATTCTAGTGCAGGGAAGAGAAGCCCCCATAACTTCTGGCTATAAAAACCAGTGGACATTGTGGCTGGGTGAGAGGAGAGCAGTTAGAATCCCAGGTGTCCCTCTTGAAGGGCCCATACATGGACTTTCGGAAGAACTCACTCTCTCTGAGCTACAGCACTGAGCCAGAGCTCAAAAGGCACCATGGACCTACAGGAAGACACTGAGTTGTCTGGCTTCAGGGAAAGGGCTGGAGAGGTAGCTTTCTCCCAGAGGGAGAAGGTGGCAGAACCCATTGTTTCTTTGTTGAGCCTTCCCCCTCCCAGCATGCAGAAACAAGAAACCACCATATCTCAGTCCCCATCAACTTGGCTAACACTATTTGTTTTCCCTCATTCCTTGAGACTTTGCTCTACCCAACTTTGGACTCACCCAAGCCACTTCCTGTGACTTTTCCTTAAACCTTTCTGAGCTCATGCTGTGGACTTTCCTAAAAGATTTCAAAGGTTCACAAAACCCAAACAAGTGACATCTGGTTTCAACATGTCCTGTACCTCTGGCTGAAGAGACCTAAGCCCAGCACTAGTGGCAGCCATCTTCAGTTGGCACCTTGCCTCTCGAGGCACTTCCAAACCCAGCACCATCTGCAGATTGCTTTGTGGTTCATGCCAGGTGACCCCCAGTGGAGCACAAGTTGTGAATGAACTTGGCCTGTGGTAAGGCCCCTCCCAGGAGGTCCTGGAACTGGCATGTCTGATGGCCAGCTTTGAACAGAGCCAGAGCATCACCCGATCACCTCCAAAAATAACAGACTTGAAGGGCAGACTGGGCAGGCATCAGAGCCCTACTAAAGTGAATCCTGCTCCATGGGGTCAGCCCTTGCACAACAATTCCTCCACCATAGTCACAGAGAGTTCTCACAACCAATCAGCCCAAGGGTCAATCCCTCCCACTGAGGTGCAAACAGCAACCATGGCTCAACTACAATCAGAGGGCACACACAACACACACAAGGGACACACTTGGAGCACCCGACTCAGGTGACCAAGAAGACTATGCCACTGGGCTCTACAGGACACTACATAAGGCCACTCTTCTAAAACCAGAAAGCATAGCAGCCCTACCTAATACATAGAAGAAAAACAGAGAGGCAGCCAAAACGGGGAGACAAAGAAACAGGTCCCAAATGAAAAAACACAACAAAGTCCCAGAGGGGGAACTAAACAAAATGAACAATAGCAATCTGCCACCCACAGAGTTCCAAACACTGGCTATAAGGATGCCTCATGATCTCAAGGATAATGTCAACAAAAGAACAGGAAACATAAAAGTGGAGATAGAAAACACAAAATAGAACCAGTCAGAAATAAAAAAATACAATAACTGAAATGAAAAATACATTAGAGGTAACCAACAGTAGATTAGATAAAGCAGGGGATCTAATCAGTGATTTAGAAGATAGGTAGCAGAAAACACCCAATCAAAACAGCAGAAAAGAAAAAAAAAATTTAAAAAAAGCTCATTGCTTTTATAACTCTGGCCTTGTAGTATATCTTAGTACCTGACATGGTAAACCCTCCATCTTTATGACTTCTCTTTAAGCAACAGAAAACCATAGATTTTTATTCATCTCTACAAATTTTACTGCAATTTTAGAAGTTTCTCTAAAATATCTAAATGAAATTTTGATTGAAATTACATGGTCTTTATATACTGAATTCAAGAAAATTTATATCTTTGTAATGTAAATTCATCCCATCCCATAACATGAAATGTCACACTATTTATTCAGATCATAATTTATATACTTTACTAGAATTTTAAAGTGTATCATAAAAATTATTTGAAACTTGGAAATATAAGGCCCAAAAGGGGGTGGCCCATCCTTTCAATGTCACAGAGGGGCAAAGGCCACAAAAGGGGTGGCATGAGATGTACTTAGTTAATGTCATTGTTTACTGTTAATAAAAGGTCACAGATCTTGGGAGATAACATGTTAACTTCTAGAATTTTGTCCACGAGATGCAAATAATTTTGTGTCTGATGAAGCAGATCACTCTAAAAATTTCTTATCTTCTGGACATCTGTTTTATAATTAATTTAGCAATCTTATCCTAATATTTCTCTGTTAAATTGCCTATAAGTCCCTGGCTTCTTCAGTGATTTTTTAACAGACCATAACATCTTATTAGTTTCCTTCTTAATTAATGAGTTCAAAATCTTTCACACATATTTGTTTTATATTTGCAGGAAAGGAATGATTTTATCTTGTTGAAAATTATAATTTGACAAGCTTTTTTTAGAGGTCTTAAATAATCAGGATTACTTTAACTCCTGAATACTTTATAGTTTTATTGCAAGTGTGAATGAAATATTATTTTTCTATATTTTTATTATTGCTGGTATAGAGAAGTGGTTTTGATTTTAGTAGGTTAATATTGTATTGAACCACATTGCTAAACTTGCATATTGGTTCTTATAGCTTCTCTCTGAATTCTATTAGTTCTATTAGGTAGACAGTCATAATATCAGCAATTAAGGAATAGCTAGATACTATTATAATAATATATTTTAAAGGTAGATAAAAGAGATAAATACCTAGAAAATTATTATAAGCCTACATTAGCCCTAATTTTACAAATACTTCTCTCAAGTGTTATCTTAGCTTCAGCTTCTGACTCCTAATAAAAATTTGTATTTATGGTGTACTTTCACATAAACTACCTCACTTGACATCAACTAAAATATTACAAGGCAAATATGCTCATTATGTATTAAAGAAAATAAATATATAAAAGGTAAGTGCATTAGAAGTCACAACACTAGTCATGATGGATTCTTGTCAAAACCCAACTCTTGTACAATTTTCTTAAAATCTGGCACAATTTTCTGCAGCAGAAATTTCTGTGTGTCCTCCTACTCCCATCCTTCAGATCATTTTACTACCTACCAAGTTCACAAAAATAAAGTTTATCACAGGGGATGACAGGATATAGATCAACAGGTTGAGCACTTGCCTTGCAACCAAAAGGTCTGGGGATCAAATCCTGGGTCCCAGCCCATACAAAACCATATGCTGAACTGCAGTGCAATTGGTAACAGCCAGGATTGCTTGTGGCAAAGGTTCTTACTTTCCATACAGGAGGCCCCCAATTCAGTTCCTGACCCACATGGCCCCACGTCCACCTGTGTGGAATGAAACCATGTCACAGTTAATGATGTACAACTGTGGAGACTGCTCTAGGCCCTCCTTCCTTCTTTCTCTCTCTTTCTCTCTCTCACCGAGACACCTTTCAAACAATAAAAATAAAAAGTTGATCACAGCAAAGAAATTTTCATCAGCTAGTAGTGTAACTGCATTCACACAAGGTTTATTTTTGTCACCCTTAGATTCAGAAAGGAGGACCAATCTGTTATAAAGGAAAATAAAATGATCATAATTCATCAGAGGTTTTGCTTTCTCCTTGGGCCCTGGAGGACATAGCCAGGTTCCTGTAACTGACTTAACAGCTTTTAAGATCTGCTTATGTAGTAGGGTTGCCAGATTTAGCAAATAAACATATAGGATGTACTGTTAAATTTGAATTTCAGATAAACAATGGGTATTATTTTAGTATGAGCATGTCCCATGCAATATATGCTTATAATAAAATTGTGTGTGTGTATTTACCAAAACTCATATTGCTTAAACTCACTGAGTCCAATAAACTGGCTTATGGATTTTCATTTTTATGTAAAGCAAGCTGTGTACTCTACTGTGGAGAAATGATTTGTGGTAAAATAAAGATTGAAATCCAAGAAACATAAAAAAAAGTACAAAAAAATTTATGTTATATATGTGAACAAACAGTGAATGTGATTATAATAGTTGCATCTCACATAGGCCCAGGACAGAATATGTAATGCTGTAAAATTCTTTTAAAATTGTGTTGTACCCTGAGTTCATAATATTACACTGACTGGCAATCGCTCTTCATAAAGAACGCTTACAGCAGGAGGAAAGAAAAATAAGTTGTCGTCTTAAAAAAGAAGAAAAGAAAAGTACTAAAGAAAGGGAAAATGACTTGGCAAAGGGTAAGACAATAGCAGGTTATAGTCAAAGAGAGCTGGGTAACTATTCATTTGCCCATAGTCTTAACAGTATAAATTCCTCCCGGTTCTTAAAAAGATAATGAGCATGCCAATTATTTTCTCAGAGCACAAGAGCAGGATGAGCAACTACTGCTGTTTTCAGATGTAATAATGACAAGCTGAACAAGTTAGAAATGTCATCCTCAAGCAGTTGTTCCTATTTGAGCAAAGAGACGTTAATCACAGGTGAGTCTTGCCAGTGGCTCTCCAATCACAGAAGTCAGGATTCATTTGCAGTCAAGGATGATGCTCTCAAATAAAATCTGGTATTGACAAGGTACCTCAGTAAAGAGACTTGCAGCAACTATAAATCTTTTGATTTCCAAGTCACTTGTCTATTTGTCCTTGTTGGCTGAAAGCACATATTTATTCTGCTTGCAGGGCAATGTAATTCAAATAGATACCAGGGATAGAGCAAGATAGCATTGATTCATGAAGGTGTGTTGCTGTGCAGTAGGTCTTTTCACATAATGATAATTGCTATTTATTTTATACATTAAGAATAATTTTCAGGTACAAATACTACATTCTGTTCAAATCTATTCAGCTTTCAAAGGAGGTAACAGAAATTTTGGTTATGTCAGTACCCCTCTGACATTCTATTTTTGTTTTCATCATTTTTATTGTTGTTTCATTGCTGTTCATTTTGTGCTTATAATCTTATTTTCTTTAAAAATCTTAAAACATACAAGACAACTGAAAAAAGAGAACAATACCACTTATCTAAATCCTTCAAAATATTATTTTCATTTTCCTTTCTCTCTCTCCCTTCTTCTCTCCCTCCTTCCTTCCTTCCTTTCTTTCTCTTTGGGATAATCTTGTAAATTTTTTTTGGCATAAGTGTATATATACTTGTTTGTTAAAAAAATCAAAGATAAATTACAGACACCATGATAGTTCATCCCTAAATACAGCACATCTGCTAAAAATAAGAGTATTCTCCTACATAACAACAATATCACTTTAATATATCCACATTCACATGTGGATATATTGACCAACATAGCCTTTTAAATTGATTGACATTTCCAATATAAGATCAAATCAAGGCTCACACATTGCTTTTGATTATGTCTCTTTAATATCTTTAATTTCTTCTAGAAGAGCATTCTGCTTTTTGTTTTTGTTTTCATGACATTGAAAAAATACAGTGGTCTTATATTATGCCCCACCTTCTGTATTTAATTTTTCTTCACCATTAGATTTAGGTCAAATATTCTGGCATAAGTACTACATAGTACATAAGTGATATATAACTTCTATTGTATCATGTATATATTACAAAGGTACACTTTCTTTGGCATTTGAAATACGTATCTGTGGGCTAATACTTTGAGTCCATGTGAACATCCTGTTACCCTAACAACATTTTACTCAAAAGCTTTAGTAGTCTTTGATAATCTTTGCTTGAATTACATTTGGCTGCCAAATGGTGAGTTTTAAAACTTCTATTTTTCCACATTTATTAGTGAATAATCTTTAAAAAAAAAAAAGCTTTCTCCCTTAATTTCTTCTCTCTTTCTCTCCTATTTTTTCATCTTTTCTCTGTGTTATTATAGATTTATATTAAATGTAATATAATCCATTACTATCATTATTCTCTTTTTTAAGATTTATTGTGTTGTTATTTTATTTTATTTTTTTTTATTTTTTTTTT
>PVKE010033772.1:0-17749 GCA_004027555.1 Craseonycteris thonglongyai | reverse complement strand
CCCCCAGCTTTATCCTTTTTTCTTAGGATAGCTTTGGCGATTCGTGGTCTTTTGTGGTTCCATACAAATTGGATGATTTTTTTATCATTTCTTGAAAGAATGACTGTGGGATTTTGATGGAAAAGGTATTGAATCTGTATATTGCTTTGGGGAGTATGGCCATTTTAACTATGTTGATTCTTCCAATCCATGAGCATGGAATGTCTTTCCATTTCTTTGTGTCCTCTTTAATTTCTTTTAAGAGTGTCTTATAGTTTTCAGTGTATAAGTCTTTCACTTTCTTTGTTAGATTTATTCCTAGGTATTTCAGTTTTGTTTGCAATGGCAAAGGGAATGGATCTTCTCATCTCTCTTTCTGAAGTTTAATTGTTGGCATACAAAAATGCAGTTGATTTTGGGACATTGATTTTGTATCCTGCAACTCTACTGTATTTGTCTATTATTTGTAATAGATTTCTGATAGAGCCTTTAGAGTTTTCTATGTACAGGATCATGTTATCTGCAAAGATTGATAGTTTAACTTCTTCTCTCTCAATTCTAGTGCCTTTTATTCCTTTCTCTTGTCTGATTGCTCTGGCTAGAACTTCCATAACTATGTTGAACAGCAGTGGTGACAGGGGGCATCCCTGCCTTGTTCTTGATTTTAGGAAAATAGGCTTCAGCTTTTCCCCATTCAGTATAATATTTGTTGAGGGTTTGTCATATATGGCTTCAATTAAGTTGAGGTACTTCCCTTCAATTCCCATTTTATTCAGTGTTTTTTATCATAAATGGGTGTTGTATCTTGTCGAATGCTTTTTCTGCATCGATTGAGATAATCATGTGGTTTTTATCCTTTGTTTGGTTTATGTGCTGGATTACATTGATTGATTTGCATATGTTGAACCATCTTTGTGCCCCTGGGATGAATCCCACTTGGTCATGGTGAATAATCTTTTTAATGCATTGTTGTATTCTGTTAGCTAAAATTTTATTTAAGACTTTTGCATCAGTGTTCATCAGTGAGATTGGCTTATAATTTTCCTTTTTGGTATTGTCTTTCCCAGGTTTTGGTGTTAGGGTGATATTAGCTTCATCGAAAGAGTTGGGTAGTACTGCCTCCTCTTGAATTTTCTGGAGTAGTTTGAGGAGGATGGGCGTTAGTTCTTCTTTGAATGACTGGTAGAATTCATTGGTAAAGCCATTTGGTCCAGGCCTTTTGCCTTAGGGCAATTTTTGGATAATTGTTTCAAGTTCTGTACTGTTGATTGGTCTATTGAGGTTATCCAAATCTTCTTGGTTCAGTTTAGGTAAACTATATGTTTCTAGAAATTTGTCCATTTCCTCTAGGTTGTCAAATTTGTTGGCACTGAGTCTTTCATAATAATTTCTTATGACTGTTTGTATTTCTGCAGCATCAGTTGTAATCTCTCCCCTATCATCTCGTATTCTAGAAATATGAGATTTTTCTCTTTGTCCTTTGGTGAGCCTAGCCAGTGGTTTGTTGATTTTATTGATTTTTTCAAAGAACCAGCTCTTTGTGGCATTGATTTTATCTATTGTTTTTCTATTCTGAATTTCATTAAGTTCTGCTTTAATTTTTATTAATTCTTTTCTTCTGCTGGCTTTGGGGGACCTCTGTTCTTCTTTTTCTAACTCTGTGAGATGAGATGTGAGGTTGTTTACTTGTAGTTTTTCTTGTTTCTTGAGATAGGCCTGTAATGATATAAATGTTTCTCTTAATACTGCTTTTGCTGTGTCCCAGAAATTTTGGTACATCGTGTTTTCATTGTCATTCGTTTCTACAAATTTTTTAATCTCTTGTTTTATTTCCTCTTTTACCCAGTCTCTTTCTGATAGCATGTTGTTCAATCTCCACATATATTTGGTTCTCTCTGCACTTGATCTTTTGCAATTGATCTCCAGTTTCAAAGTTTGTGGTCTGAGAATACACTTGGTATGAATTGGATACCCTTAAATTTGGTGAGGTTGGATTTCAGTCCCAGGATATGGTCTCTCCTTGAAAATGTTCCATATGCACTAGAGTAAAATGTATAGCCCTTTGTTATAAGATGGAATGACCTGTAAATGTCAATTATGTCCATTTCCTGCAATGTATCATTTAAAACTGCAATCTCCTTATTTAGTTTCTGCTTGGATGATCTGTCCAATGTTGTTAGGGGGAGTGTTTAGATCCCCTACTATAAGTGTGTTTTTGTCAAATTCTCCTTTTAGATCTGTTAGTAGTTGCTTTATAAATTTTGGTGCTTTCTGAATTTGGGCATATATATTGATGAGCATCATGTTTTTTTGGTGTATTGTCGCTTTTATCAAGATGTAATGTCTATCTTTGTCTTATTATTTATTTTATCCTGATGTGTTTTTCATCAGAAATCAGTATGGCCACTCCAGCTTTTCTCTGACTGCCATATGCCTGGAGTATTATTTTCCATCCTTTTACCCTGAGTCTATGTCTGTCCCTGTGGCTGAGGTGTGTCTCTTGTAGACAGCATATGGTTGGATTTTGTTTTTTAATCCAGTCTGCTACCCTGTGCCTCTTTATTGGTGAACTCAGTCCATTTACATTCAGGGTGATGATTGATATATGAGGATATCCTGTATCCATTTCTTCTTTCCTTTTTATTTTTTTGTTGTCCCAACTTTTCTCCATTTATT
Organism: Craseonycteris thonglongyai; assembly: GCA_004027555.1. Classification (NCBI taxonomy): domain Eukaryota; kingdom Metazoa; phylum Chordata; class Mammalia; order Chiroptera; family Craseonycteridae; genus Craseonycteris; species Craseonycteris thonglongyai. Next base: position 15,094 of record PVKE010033772.1, on the reverse strand, counting down.
TTGATTTCTTGATTCAGGCCGAATAGCTTCCTTCAGTGTTTCTTGGAGTGCCGGTTTTGAGCTGGAGCATTTCCTCAGCTTCTGTATATCTGAAAAGGCCTTAATTCCTCCATCATATCTAAAGGTTAATTTTGCTGGATAGTTAATTCTTGGCTGGAAATTTCTCTCTTTTAATATTTTGAAGATTGGACTCCACTCCTTCCTGGCTTGCAGAGTTTCTGCTGAGAAGTCTGGTGATAGCCTGATAGGTTTTCCTTTGAAAGTTATATTTTGTTTTTCTCTGGCAGCCTTGAGGATTCTTTCTTTGTCTCTGATTTTTGTCATCTTCAGAACAATGTGCCTTGGAGAAGATCTGCTAGGATCTAGGTAGTTAGGGCTTCTACTTTCCTTTTGGATTTGGGGCTGTAATTCTTTCCACATGTTAGGAAAATTTTCATCCACTATTTGTTTTAGTAGACTCTGAGAAGATTTCATCTTGCTTCCTTCTGGTACCCCTATTATTCTAATATTATTCTTTCTGACGGAATCAGAGAGTTCCTGTAGGGCTCTTTCGTTTCTCTCTTGATTCTCATTTCCCTTTCTTCTCTCTGTGATATTTCCATGTTTGTATCTTCAATTTTACTCATCCTTTCCTCTAGCTGGTCAGCCCTGTTGCCTATGCTGGTTAGTTCTTTTTTCAGCTCTCCCATGATGACTTTCATTTCAAGGATTTCCCTTTGGTTCTGCTCTAGCTTCTCAATTTTATTGGTAAAGTACTCATTTTGCTCAGAAAATTTCTTGTTGAGGTTATTTAACAGTGTCTGGGTACTTTGCCAGCATTGAGTGAGCTCTCTGAGTGTCTTGAGTATGGCAGTCCTGAATTCTGTTTCACTTAGATTTGTTTCTAAGTGTCGAGGCTCCTTTACTAAAGAATATCCCTGATCTTCTAGAGGGGCTTTGGATTCTGAGGTGTGCATTGTGTTTGATGTGGTTCTTTTTGCTTTACGCATGAGTCTGTTTTCCCTCTGGGGGGTTGCCTATCAGATGGACTTCTCTTTAGTTTTTCTTTTGGGCTCAGTTGTGGGAGGAGGAGATTTTGGGAAAGGGTTGGGGGAAGCAGACAGCTTCTGTGTCCTGGGGCACTTCAGGTTGCTGTCTTAGCAGTTAGAAAGCAGGGTAGTAAAGGTGTGGCTGGGATTGGGGCATGGGAGTAGGAGTTAGGGTGGGCCTGAGACACAATAGCCAATTTCTCTTTCTGCAGGGGGGCTGGTGGTTCAGTTCAGGTGGGGTGCAGGAGCTCCGGTCTTTCTCCCCTTCTCCTGGCTGCCTCTCCTTCAATAGCGTCTGTGAGCCATGCCTGCAGGGTAGTGGAGTAGATGGGCTGGGATTTTGGAGAGGTCCGGTCGGCCACATGGGAGGGGGAGCAGTTGCAACCCGGTCAGAGGCACACCCAAAGCAAGGTCATCTGTGCGGGCGTAGGCACCGCGGTGTCCCAGTTGTTAGCCCAATTGCGTGCGCTGGCAGCAGCATGACGACGGCCTGGTGGGCGGGGTACAGAAAGCTGGTTGCACACCACGGTGGCCCACTGAGCTGGGCGCCGAAAGCCCTGGGTGGACAGGCCACAGCTCGCCACTGGCAGCCATTCTAGGCCTGCAGCTCTGTTGAGAATGCTGTCTAATGCAGCCGTGTCCATTCAAGCCCCAGCCCTCACTCCAAGAGCCCTGTCTTCAGAAGGTGCTCCCTCACAGTCAATCTCCTCTGTAAATCAGGGGTGCTGAGCTGTTGTGGGCTGGTGCCCTGCTCTCACCCTGCCTGCCGGGAAGTGCCGCCGCCCTGCTCCACAGTCCCTGCTCCACTTTAGGCTCTGTGATCTGATTAGGGCACTGCGTGCTGTCCCTTGAGTTCGGATGTTAAATTGTCCACAGTCTTGTGGGGCTTCCACGCTCCCTAGGTCTTGGCTTCCAGCCCGCCCTCGATCCAGCTCCACTGTGACCGTCGTCCCCCAATCCCCCTTTGTTTTTGCCAGCCCCGGGCCGCGCTCCGAGTCTCTGTCCCCGAACAGCTGCTTCCCCTTCCTTCTCCCACTCTCCCCTTTTTCCTCTAACCTTTGGGTATTGTTTTGCGTTGTGTGGTTCTCTTAGTTGAGGTGTCTTCTCAGAGTTTCCCCTGTGGATTCCCCTCTGTTCACAAGGCCCTTCCCGGGCAGTTATCAGCGTTCTCCTCTCATGCCGCCATCTTTTTCTGTTTCTCATCTTAAATTTATAGCCATTTCCCGTGGCTCACATTATTACCTGAACTCCACTTCCTATCACATCAGCAGCAGCATGGAATGCAGTATGGATGCCAGATCTGCCATGTCAGGCTTTGTAGGAGAATATCAAAGAGCTTAGAAAAATTGGAATTCCTAATTGAAGCCACTGTATAGCTCTGGAAACTTGAATTGAAGGTTATATTTATTTAAACTGTATGTGTAAGGATTTTCCAACCTTAGCATGATCAACGTTTTTGGATTGATCATTATTTATTGTGGTGGTGGAGAACTATCTTGTGCATTATAGAATATTTAGCAATATCCCTGTCTGTCTTCATAAAAGTTAAAGATAGTTAGGCTTTACTATTTTTCTTAAACTCTTAAATGATTCTAATGTAGTGATTCTACTAATCTTCTATCCATGAACATAATTTTATACGTAGTACTATACTGATAATGACCAACCCAAGAAAATAGCTATGTGAGCATGGTACCAGGATTGCAACTCCATTGTAACGTGCATTCCTGTTATTGTAGGGGTGTATGATAGAGTGATGGATGATCTATAATAAATCAATGTGATATATATGTATGTTTATCTGTATGAGTGTCCTGTGTATATATTTAATTATATAGCCTGTATATCATAATACATAAGCTCCCTTAAGAAATGACTGCGTGCAAACAGATGATATAAAAGCTTCCCCCGCCCCCCAACATTTCCCAATGCATGTACCATGGAACACAAGTTTCACAAATTAATAGGTGATAACAATGATTCCACCCCACCCAACTCTTTCTCTAAGAGTTGAAGATATTAACACTCAATGATTTCCCCCTTCTCTCTGTATCTCTGTCTCTCTGTCTCTGTCTCTCTCTCTGTCAAAAATAACAAAAATAAATTTTTAAAGAAACCTTTTAAACTTTTTCTTTAACTTTAATTTAGAATCTCTCAATTTATAGTATAGTACAAATAAACAAAGCATCTGGTAGCTTTTACAGAATTAGTGTTGTGCCTGAGCTATGGTGGGAGGAAACTGTTGATTTATACCTTTGTTCTCTTTCCAAGTTGCATATAATTGAGTTAATTTCTTTTGTTTGCTCCATAGAATTATTGAAGCTCTTAGGAAAAGATCTGTAGATGGAGAGCACTCCACAGACATCACACATGTGGCAAAATATCTTAACTCTCAAATTCTAAGAATCAGGCAATTGAGCTACTGAAAATGTATTTAATCAAATTAGATTATTAAAAGTAATCTTTCATATATTTGTTGAATGCAGTGAATGCAATAAAGTTGATTTATAATAACAGAATTAGCCTTCTCATTGACAAATTCTTAAAGACCCAAACTTTTGTAGTCATAAAATTAAATTGATCAACTTTTATATGACGCTCATATGACAGCCCATCCTAAGTATGTCATAAAAAGAGAACTTGAAAGTACTTTTGAAAATGAAAGTCTGTAGTAATATTTCTGTTTAAAATATGTGCTATTTTCAAGAATCCTACAACCTTTTAAGCAACTTGTAGTTGTTTATAAAAATCAAAGTGGAACTGAAAGTACAGAAAATAAAAAGAAAGGGGGGAAAAAATCATAATAATGTCTGGAGGGCATATAAAAATATTTATCTGGCGTCTCTACTGAACACTGCTAGACACTTGCCTAGCTTAGCTGCTCTTTGTGATGAGTTTGTTTACACTTGTTAGAGAACAGCCACCACCTAGGGTGCTAAATTCAGTCTTTAGATACAGGCTGGCAGCCCCCTTGACTGCCATGTACTTGAGCAGAATTTGGCCTGCGGTGATTGACATGGATGAGGGAGGGGCGGAAATAGGGGTGGAAAAACAATCTTCAAAGAACTAAAGTGGCAGAGAAGCTAAGGCTCAGGAGAAGAAACGGTGAAGGGGATTAAGTGGAATGAAAAAGGGATTTTGTAGAGCAGCATTGTGGGATCTCTACTTACAGTTGTTAAACTAAGAATATCACAACCCCGTGGAGTTCTCAGAAAAGCATTCTTAGTGTATAAAGTCGGACATCTCAGTCATTCCTTGGGCAAAGTGGTAGTAGCTTAAAAGTTGTCAGTCAATAGAAGGTACCCTTTCAAGACTGTCAATGACTGGCGCAGAGGTTCTTTCATCACTGAGAAAAATACCATTCTTGTCCTCAGTTTTGACTAAAATCTCATTCATTGTAAAGTGCTCTAAGAAAAGAAAGAGAAAAATAAGGAGCCTTTTGATGCTGTTATTCTCTTATATTTTTTTATATGTAGTTAGGAAAGAGGATCAAATGTGTTTGTACCTATCAGAAGTCTTCCAGAGAAAGTGAATCCTGTGGAAACCCACCCAAAGGGGTACAGTTAATTCTACTTTTGCAACATCATTTAGAAAATTGGTTCTTTTGAATTTGAAGTGCCTTTTTTTTTTTTTATAAGCAGAATGAATTATTCTGTTTGATTTTTCTTTTTTAATTCAAAGCAGGCATTTCATGGGATATTCCAGTCATTTTTTTATGTGATATAATAGGAAGTATATTTTGTAAATTCTAGTTTAAAAGTACTTCTTAAACATATCAGCCTTTATTACCCAATTTCTGTGACTGTATCTTGTTCTATCTACTTGAACATGAGGAAACTAAAGATGTGAGAGGTTAAGTAACTTTTGTAAGATCTACAGTTATCATATCGCAAACCTCAGATTTAAATTTATGTCTCTAATATCAAATTCCATGAAATTTCCACTGCTATTCATTGTTATATAGAAAACTTATGTTAAAATATTAAATAATTTTATAATGGTAGGAATATATGCTCACATTCTTTATAGAAAACATAATATACTCATTTGCCATGATTTTGGAATCAAATCTGGAATTATAACAAAACTCTTCCCCATTAAAAAGAACCCATGAGGGGAAGCCGGGATGGCTCAGTGGGTTAATAAGTCACTTTGCAGCATTGGGGACCGAGGATTGAATCCCGGCCCCGGCCTGTGTGGACCCATGTGCTGAACTGGGGAGTTCCCCTAGCTCAGTTCTCTCTCTGTCTCTGTATCTCTCTTTCTCTCTCTCTCTCTGTAAAAAAACAGAAACAAACAAACAAACAAACAAAAACAACAACAGTAAGAAAATTAAAAAAATAAAAAAGAACCCATGGGAAGTCAATCTGACTCTCAGTTGCACCATGTGATATTACATATAGCATATAAGAGCAGACCTTTCCCCCCAAAGCCCAATAATGTTATGATTTACGAAGTTCCCAAGAACTCCTGGAATAATATTAGCCTTATAACATGGCCCCTCTTCCAGTCTTCCTCAAACATCTCTTCACAATCATCTCTTCAGAGTCAGAACTGTTATATTATTTCTGTGTGATATAAGCACAGTGTGTGTGTTTGTGTGCATGCACATGTGTTTGTGTGCATGCACGTGTGTGTGTGTGTGTGTGTGTGTGTGTATGCATTTTATGAGCTGGATACAGAAGCACAAATAATGCATGATCTTACTTATGTGTGAAATGTGAAACAGTCAAACTCATAGAAACAAGAGTAGACAGGTTGTTGCCAGAGTTAGAGGTGGGAAGGGGAAAAAGCAGTGTTGGTTAAGAGTACCTACCAAGTTTCAGTTCTGCCAGGTGTGAGGTTTGGAGATTGAATGTGTATCATGGTGATGATAGTTAACGATACTGTACTGTATCCTTGAAGTTTACTAGGAGAGATTTCTGGTTGTCTCTTTTATATATTTAGACCCCACCAAGAGCTAACTGGTCCCTCTCAGTTACGCTTGACTTTGTTATGTTTTCTAGAACCACATAGATCCACATTTCATTATAATTATCGTCTGCCAAAATCAGTGACACTTTCTGGGACTTTTTTTCCAAGTATAATTTTTTTATTTCAATTACTGTTGAAGTACCTGACATATAGGCAACTTTATTAAGGAAAAGTACAATGCCATCCTTTAAACGCATCTTCACTTTTTCTTTACAGGTTACGTTGACAATTTTCTCTATACTGGAGAGCGTTTACCTTCAGCATTTAGGTGTTTCATTTGCTATTAAAGTTTCCTCAGTGAATCAGTAATTAAATTGTGAATAGTTCCAGACTAAGTCACCTTCCTTATAGAAAGCTTAGGCTTTATTCTATGACTTACGATAAAAGGGGGCCAAATTAGCTCATGGATTTAAACAAAACAAAACAAGAAACTTCTCTGATTCTGTAACAGGGTTTGATGTCTACAAATATCTCACTTGAGATTACAGAAAATTTATAAACATGTTCTTGCAAAGATATTATGTAGTTATGGGCAGTTGATACTTATTAGTGAGTCAGTGCAGAAAGACCCCGAGGGAATGATTCTTTATGATTGCTATTCCTGGGGGAAAAAAAATTTTTTTTTTCAGGTGAAATGTGGTCTCCTTGGAAAGGAATGAAGGTGACATCTCTACTGAAAGCATCTAGGCAAAGAAACTGCAATAACAATTCATTTGTTTATTTATTCAAAGAACATTTATTGGGCTCCTATTGTGCTAAAGGCAATTCAGTTCTGATAGGTACAAAGATAACAAAAGCAAATTGTTTCATTGCTCAATAAGTTCACAATTAATGAGTATGATAAATGAGTGATCAGTTAATCCTTCTAAGACAGTAATTATGAGAAATGAGTCTGCTGATATGGGAAAGGACTAACTATATATCTAAATAGGTAGACAGAAAGAGAGATATATAGGATAGAGATAGATATTGAATACATTTAATATCTATATCTATCTACCTACCTGTCTAGAGAATAAATGTTTTGAATACATCCAGTTAATTTGGTAACATAAGAACAACTTATTGCCTTAACCATACTCTAATAAAATTATATTAATTAAAAAACACAACTTACTATTAAAAGAACTGATTAAAGAAGGATGCAATATAATGAGCTTTGGAATTATTTTTTTGAGTAACACATATCCTTCTGGAGAAATTAGAGACAGTTTTAGAATAATTGAGTTAAGACTTAAAGGATAAATTTAATTAAAGAGCTGGGCAAACCTAAGTGCCACTGTGACATGGCACAAGTTTTTCTGACAAAGATATACATCACATTACTAGATTGATTTCTTCTTTTTTTGTTTTTCTTTCTTGCTCAGTATTCATTTCTTAGCTGTAGACCTACTACATGTCTTTTATGTTCACAGTAACTTTTATTTTTCCAATTAACGAATACACCAAATATCTCATAATTTTATATTTTTGTTTCAGGTATACAAACAAACAAGCATACACAGAGAACAAATACAGAGTTTGGATTTAATCTAAGATTTCATAGTTTTACTATATACTGTTTGAGAAAACCTTAAAAATATAAAAATTCTACATTAGTTCACATCCTTCTAGCCCCACATGTAGATAGTACATGTTAAAAACCAGAAGATTAGTAGAAGCAGTGATGTCTCCTGTTTTAGGAGGGGAGAACTCATTATACTGGATTAAATGGTGGCTTTGAGGAATGTTTTATAGGTAAGGTGGGGCTTGAGTTCAACTTCAAAATGAGTTTGATATTCATATAAATAATAAGAAGGGAAAGCAATTTGAAGGTTGGGCAAGTAAATTCAGACAGACGGAGATAAGAAAAGTTCTTGAATATGTCTGTTCTCATGTTTTTGAATGCTCCTCTGATGATGACTAATGTTTGTCCCTTGCTTCCTGACCCCACAAAAGTAAGGGGGTTTTAATAAACTTCTCTCTTGGCTGCCAGTCTTACCCCACTCTGATAAATGTGTTAACTTTCTACACTACTGCTGAAATCCACTTTGAAAAGTTGAAAATAATTCTGTCTTTATCAACATTGAATCACAGATATAAAATATTGTATGGGAATTTTAATTTGATAAATGGAACATTCTGACTTCCATATTGAGTCCAGATGGTTACAGTGTCTTTAATACGTGTATCCATTTGGCATTAGCACATTTGTGTATCACAGTCTCTTTCTCATTTATGTTTAATGATGGATAGAGTCCAAATAATACAAGATGTTCCTCAACATGTTAAACTTCTGGTGAATAAGTGCACAAACAATGAGCTCTCTTATTCCCAGTATACCTCACACTCTGAGCATAACTGTTCAAGGGTGCTCTGAACTTCAGACTGATTAATTGATTATTTTCTGGCAAAAACAGAATAAAATGAACAATTGCCTCTCCCCAAAAGAGGGAAATGTACTTTATCTGAACTGTATAGTTTGCAGTGCTTCTAAAATTCCAGATTATTTTCTTTAGTTTTCAGCCAGTTGTTGAACTTTGGATAACTATCAGTGAGGTCTAGATTTTGTGGGAACTGGCTATTTTCAGAGGCATCTCTAGTGAAATTATGCAAGTAAACAAATGTTGCCTTCAACATAGTTTAGATTTACTGATTACTTATATCTGGGTTACTTTTACTATAATGACATTACTCACCTACCAAGCTTTTCTTTCTTTTATTTTTCAACGAGGCACTTTGAATTCCATCCAAATTGAAATATTTTCCTTCCTGAAGACAAATACTACTATAGGTAATTATAACCAAATGAGAATGATTGCCAGGAAATGCTACCGTATTTAAGATACCTCTTATCTCTTCCTATAAGTTGTGTTGAAACAACGTGAGAACCTGCACAATGAAAAACTTTTAGAATCTTTGAGATTCTTTTAAAAATCCCCATGTATTGCCAATAAATACTTACCTAAATTAGGCATCTTGGAAATGACCTATGATTAGAGTAGCCCATACCAGTTTGAAAGAAAGTGTATGTTAATTAAGTATGTTGCTGAATAAATTACTGAAAGATTTATAGACTACTAGGGTCAGTGATTGTTAGAATGTGCTACCATATTCTTCTTTTCTAACTTATTTCTTGTTCATACAAAAATAGTAATGGAAGCTTAATGTTGAAAGCTAAACCTGAAATTCCTTCTGCTTTTTTACCCTAAGGCAGTAAAGACTGATGGGGTACCAGTGAGTAAGTGTAGTTTTGAGAACAGCAAAATGTTTCTCTATATGTGTTTAATAAAGAATGAGCATCTCTCATTTCTCAAGTAGCTTAAGATTTATGGTTTAGAAACTGCACACAGTATTATATATTTTTCTATTTTCTTAGGGCCTCTTTTCCTCTGTTATTTTCGTGCATCGTTTCTTGCTTTAGAAAATTAAATCTGAATTTGAAGCTTTCTCCCTTTCCTTTTTCTTTGCCATTCATCTTATCTTGATTATTAATTTTTTGCTTTTGTCAATTATTTTCATAAAGGGTTGGTTACCTTAATTTATATTTTACTTGATTTGCCTTCTATGAAGTTTGTCTTTCTCTGTGTTGCTGCCTTTATTTCATGTCCAGAATTATTTGTCAGTCTTTTTTTCCTCCTCCTACCTTTTATTTTCCCTTGGTTGCCTCTCTGGTGCTCTTATTTTGCTGCCAGAGTCAAAATGAATGTGGAACTCAAGTCTCATGTGGATTTACTCTGTTCTGCACCACATTTTTCTTTTATGTTTTCGTTTGTTACAAATTATCATGGTTTATAAACCCTTCCAGGCTTTTTGAAGGGATTTGTTACTAAACATGAAAAATAAAAGGATGTAGCAGTTTCAAAGGGACAAAGTCTTTCTTAGAAGTCACAAAAGGTGCTGAATTAAAGTGGTAGAATGGTGATTGGATATATTTACCAATATCATGAGATAACGTGGTTGCTCTTATAATGTCACACAAGTCAATGAGGCAGTTTTCTGTGGAGAGACAGGCTGGCCTGGAGCAAACCTCAAGGCACACTCTGGACAGAAAATAAAGGCCTCTTTGCTCACTAACAATTATAGTTTCAAAATAATTCAGAGGATAGTGTTTCCTCATGAAAAAATGGAGTCACTGAACCCTTTTTATCCAGAGCCTCAGATACCTGGTACAAGGTAGGCATATGGTTGCTGAATATATATATATATATATATATATATATATATATATTTAAGTACTTTGTTGGCCCCAAACTTAATAAAAAGATCTGAAATAGTCTATGTTTGTTGGAACCTCTTGTTAGATGTGTATCACGGTTTTTTGTTTTGTTTGTTTGTTTTACTGGAGAGACCCAGGAATCAGCTCTGGTTTATCAAGGAGATGACTTTACTGAAACTAGTACAAGTTTATCCAACCTGCAGCCCTCAAGCCATGTGCCGCCCAGGATGGCTTTGGATGTGGCCCAACACAAATTTGTAAATTTCCTTAAGACATTATGAGATTTGTGTGTGTGTGCAATTTTCTTTTTAGCTCATCAGCGATCTTTAATGTTAATGTATTTTATGGGTGGCTCAAGACAATTCTTCTTCCAATATAGCCCAAGGAAGCCAAAGGTTGGACACCCTTGCTATAGGGGCTTACACAGAAAAGTTCCAGGAGTTTGGTGAACTAGTGTGAACACACAAAACAAAGCCAAATAAAACAAAGAAACACAGCAAGGTCCAAAGGAGGCTGGTCTACTAGAATGACAGCCAAAATCTTGCTGAAGACAGACACTTTTCAATGGTGACACTACTGTCACAGAGAACTTTGTGTTTGGTAGCAACATAAATTGTTCGCTGTCCCACCTTCACTTTTGACTTGAAGTTTCACTGGCTGAGAATAGACTGTTATGCATATGACATAGATGTTGGGACAGTGGCAGAAGTATTCAGCTTCTCATGTAAATTGTGGACACATTGGGGTTCTCGTGGTGGAAAACTTCTTAAATAGAAGAAAGCTAAGATACTAATCAGCCAAGAAAATGACTTACCTCTTATATACATATATTAGTAATTGTAAACATTGCTTTATCTGTCTTTGAATTTTATAAAATAGAATCAAATATGTCTTTTGAAATACCATTCTTCTTTGGTTCAAAATTATGCATGTTGATATGTGTAGCCAAATAAGTATATTTCCAGATTGATATTCCATTTTATGACTATGTGATAATGTGTGTATTTATTTATTCTAGTTAGTATTTTTCCAGTTTCAATTACTCTAGATGTTTTGAACCTTCTTGTAAGTATATCCCAACTTCCTCTATAATGTTTACCTAGGGATAACATTTCTGTGTTTTAGGCAAACAGGTACTTTTTAAATATTTTATAAATAATAAAAAATTATTTTTCACAAGATTGTGCTAATTCAGACTGTTATCACCAGTTTGTGAGAGTTTCTATTGCATCTGGATCAGTTTGTTACTGCTACAACAATGCTGTTAAACCACCCCTACTCAGTTGGCTACATAGCAATCATTTGTCCTCGTTGTTGCAATCTATACCTTGTCTCTGCTTCATACTACAGTTGTGTAGGTCTAGATCCGTTCCATCTGCCCAATGTCCCATTAGACGAGGGTGCTGGCAGGGGCATGGTTTTCTATGGTGATGGCAGAGACATGAAAGCAGGACTAATAGCACACATACACTCAAAGCTTCTGCTAATATTATATCTGTTAACATCCCACTGACCAAAGCAAGCTACCTGGTTGATCACAAAGTCAGGAGTGGGGCAAGATACTCTAGTTTCAGTAGGAGATACTACTTTGTTATATGACAAAATGTGTAGATATAGGAAGGCATGCAGATTCGGGACCAGTGCTTTATTATGTCTCCACATTCTCATCAAAATTGAGTGTTTTCAAAACCCCTTAATATAATATATAATGTATTTTCTTGTGGTTGTAATATATTTACCTGATTATTAGTGAGGATGGAAATAGTTTTTATATGTAGTTATAGTTTATATCTTTTGGTCATTGATATTTTGGACAGTGCCTGGTTAACTTTTCTGTGACCTTTATTTCTAAAGGGCTCTTTTGCTACAGTAGTTACCCCTTAACTGTGGGGATACATTCCAAGACTCTGTGGTTGCCTGAAACTGAGGATAGTGCCAAATCTTATATATACTATGTTTTTTTCTACAAATACATACCTATAATGAAGGTTTATTTAAAAAGAGTCACAGATAGACAATAACAATAATAATAATAAAATAGAACAATTATAACAATGTACAGTTCTAAAAGTTATGTGAATGTTGTTCCCCTCCCCCTCTTTCTCATAATAGTTTATTGTATTGCAGTCAACACTTTATGGCTTCTTTGGTATATCCGAATTGCCACCATCACTCTCTTGACATCACTAAATAAAATAAGGGTTACCTGAACATAAACACTGATATGGTGATAGTCGATGTGATAAATGAGATGGCTACTGAGTGACTAATAGGTGGGTGGCGTACATATAGCATGAATACACTGGACAAAAGGATGACGCTTATCTTGGGGGTAATGAAGTGGGATGGTGTGAGATTTTATCATGCAACTTAGAATGGTATGCAATTTAAAACTGATGAATTAATTTAGTTCTGTAATTTTTTATTTAATATTTTCAGACTGAGGTTGGTAGGAGGTAAGTGTAAATAAGGGGGGAACTACTGTATTTCTCTTGAGAGTCATTATGTATTTTGATTTTTATCTCTTTTCTCACATATTCTTACCAAGTCTTTTTAGTTTCTTTATAATGATTTTAATGTAGAGTTCTTACTTGTAACATACAATCAAGTATACTTTTGGAAATATGGTTAATACCTTTTTTGTTTTCCTTAAAAAGTCTTTTTCAAAGTGAGGTTATGAAAATATTCTCCTATATTATATTATATCCAAAAAAATCTTTATAGCTTTCTCACAAATTTAGGTACTCAATATATTTTGATATGACAGGTTGTTGTTTTTTTATCTTCTCTTAACATGTCTTATGCTGTTCTTGTTCCTCTGTAATTGATATAAGATTTAAATGAATGTTCCAAGTTCTACAAAACACTTACATATTTATTTTAATTTACAGTACATTGAAATTACACATGAATTAGGAAAAAATGTTTTCAATAATGAACTTAAATGAGTTTTTCAATTCATAAAATATGACTTTGACCTTTGATTTTTCTGCATAGATTTGTAATTTTCTCAATAAATGTCATATATTTAAATTAAGCTTATTCCTGGACACTTGATATTTTTGAAATGATTGTAATTGTGACATTATAAAATTTTTATTTTCTAATCAGTTTTTCTAACTGTTTAGTTCTGAATATAGCTTTTGTTTGTGGGAGTTCTATATTTATTTTTTTTGTCCAGCAACTCTGCTGATTCCATTCATTAATTCTAATAGTATTATGTATTAATTGCTTTGGAATTCTATATGTAAAGTCATATTGTCTGTTACTATGAAAGTTTTATTTCTTCATTTTAAACTTTATGAAATTTTTAATTACTTAGTGTATTGGCTATGATCTAAAGTAAAATGTTGAATAGAAATGGTAATAGCAGACATTTTGTTTTTAAGTTGAATATGAAAGGGAAGGATTCACAGATTTTATCATTAAATAATATGTTTACTCTAAGATTGGGTGATACTCTTTATCACTTTTTAAAAAGGCCTCTCAAATTTCTATGTTTTTAAACACATGAATGGTTGTTTAATTTTAAATTATTTTTATTGCATCTAATCAAAGAACCATTCAGATTTTTTTTTAATTTCTTAGTCTTTAATATGGTCAATCTTTGATTAATTTTCTAATGTTAAATTAACTTGGCACTCAACCGATAATGAAAAGTTAATAATTATGCATTATCCTTATAAACAATCCTGGATTTGGTTTATTAATATACAAAGAATTTTGCATCATTATTCACAATTAAGATAAGCCTGAAATTTTAATTTTTTTGATGTCTTTTCATGTTTTAGTATCAAGGAAGCCTAAAGTAAGTTTTGAAATGTCCCTTTATGTTTTATTATTTTATTTTTTTAATAACATCAGAATGAAATATTCCTTGAAAGTTGGATAAAATTGGTGGTCAGAGTCTTTCAGCCAGCCATTATTACATGGTAATATTTATCTACTTACTTAATTTTTAATAAATATATACATTTTAGGTCTTCTATTTTTGTCCTGAGTCAGTTTTTTTTATCATTTGTATATGTTATTTAAATATTCAAAAAAATTTACATCATATTCTAAAATATTTTGTTTTAAACATAATATTTGAAATGTCTGAGATTGTTTTTTTCTTTGCATTCCTACACTAGATTCTTTCAACTCTTTTTTTTTCTTTTTACTGTACACTCTTATCTTTATTTTTTTTCCATTTACAATCCTTTCTGTAAGAGTCTTTTTCAGCTTCTTGAATGAATGTTCAGTTCATTACTTTATTTATATAATTATCTAATATAAGCTTCATAACTGTATTTCTCTTAAATTCTTTCTTATTTCTAGGCCTTACATTTTGACCAATGTGATATTTTTATATCATTTGATTAAAAATACTTTCCAAATTTACTGTAATTTTTTTTCTGAAACTGATGTATAATTTAGAAGCTTTTTGACAGTGGAGTGGGGATGGTGAGATCTAGTTTTTATTGCCCTGGTTTGCTTTGTAGGATCTCAAGAAGTCAGTGGCCAGATTCCTATACCCAAGGCTGAAACTCTCTTCTATGGCAATTGATCTCTGTTATCTTCCTTTTCATTTGCCCCTTCAGGCTAGGGGTAGGAATGGCTTTCCAGCTCCTGCTCAACCCTGAGTGCCTTATTATTTTTTATCTTTTAACTCTATCCACAACTTTTTATATTTCTCTTATTTTAAATACTTTTAAATAACCTATTCAAGCCTGACATAATATATTTTTATATTTTTTTCAAATGAGTGTTAAATCCATTCCTAATTCAAAGGTAGTCATTTATGTAACACCTAAATCAATCTTGGGTGTCATGAATTATATACATAGTCATACTTCAGGGAACATTATCCTGTATACAATTTAGAGATAGTCATCCTTCCTAAATACAACTC
>PVKE010033771.1:0-17747 GCA_004027555.1 Craseonycteris thonglongyai | reverse complement strand
AGTGTGAAGCAGTATGCAGATGTTGAAGGATTCTAATGCAAGATATTTTTTCTTTTTTATAGTGTGAAGCAGTATTCTGGAAAGTTTTTCTAAGACTAGTGAAGAACTGAAGGAGTCCTGCATCTTTTTTTTTTTATCTGCTTCTGTTTAAAAAGCCAACATTCCTCTGCTTCATAGGTGGTCTGCATTTGAGGTGTAGTGAAATCTTTGCTGTTCACCAGATGTAATGTTTTAGTTCCTTACAAACAGGGTGGGTGGGGGGAGGGCGTGCAAAAACTAACATTGAAATTTTGAAACAGCAGCAGAGTGAGTGGATTTTAATTTTTGTTCATTGTTGGTGGTTAAAAAAAATTCCCCCTATGTGATTATTGTGAACACTTTGCTTTGTGGTCACTGTAACATTAGGGGGTGGGGGAGACAGGAAAAACAACAGTACATCCATATGTCCCTGGTATCTATTCAGAGCAGTGTGCAGAATGTAATGCTCTTTTGTAAGAAACGTTTTATGATTTTTAAAATAAATTTAGTGAACCTATTTTTGGTGGTCATTTTTTTAAGATGGTCATTTTCTAAATGGCTGAATTCACCAACCCACCCCCTAAACTAAACAAGTTTGATTTTCAGCTCCTCTGTTGGAATATATAAATGCATCTCTTGGACATAGGCAATATATTGGCAGATTTGGATTTGGTGATTTCTTAATGGTTTCAAAGTCTGTTGCTTGTGAAGAAATTCCATCATACACATTCACGCTTATAAGCTGGGGATTTTGTTTTACAAATGCTTGCCCCTACTTTGCAACAATTTTCTGTTAGTAATTGTGAAAATCAAGGTGAGGAGCATTACTACCGATTGAGTGGTGGTATAAATATATACCAGAAGCCTAATGGCAGCAAGTTTTTTTAATCGGAATAATGCTTGGTTATGGAAGTGACTGATGCTAAATAAATTCTGATTATTTTTATTAGATCATTTCTCACCTATAGACTTAAACTGTCAGCCTGCCTAGTGTCTGTTAGTTAAACTTTGTAAAATATATATATATACTTGTTTTTTCATTGTATGCAAATTAAAAGAAAAAGGTGTACCATTTCTTTGTTTTATGTTGGATAATGTAGGAAATGTTTGTGAACAATTCAAAAAAGATGAAAAAGTTCCTGTGGATGTTTTGTGTAGTATCTTGACATTTGTATTAATAGTTAAAAGTTTCACTTCCAAATAAAATTCCCATAATGCTAGAATTGATGTTTGCCCAGTTTGAACAAGGGTTACTTGACACCTGTAAAATTTGTTAAAACGTTCCTCTTGTAAGGAAATACAGTAATCTTAAATTATGTATTTTTTGTGTGAAGTGTTTTTCTAGCATAAATCTGATAGGGGGTGGTAAATAATAGAATTCCAGTAATTGAGCTCTTAATTTGTTAAAGGGCAAGTCCTATTACATTATGAGAAATTTTGAGTTTTTAGTTTTCTGTAGAATATCTAGTTTGAGAATACTCTATTGACAGTAAAATACTACCTATTAACCTCCAGTTGTCCAGAAGGCATGAGAGACACTCACATGGGAAAAATGGGTGTAATTGCTTGTATTTAGGAAAAAGACCTTGTGTGTATATAATACAAGAGTGAACTGAGCAGGTATTTGAATACACAAAAGTACATTCAAGCCATTTTAAGACAGTATTTCAGTAACACCCCTTTTAGGGGAGAGAAATTGTTTCCTTGACAGTAAAGTGATGTCACAGCATGACCTAAAACTAATGAATGCTACCTGTGGTAAGATTCCCCAAGGTGTTCCCCCTTTAGTAGTTCATGGGTGAATTGGGATTGCTTAGGGGTAGTACAGCCTACTAGTCTTGAAGTGAGGCCACCCTTGGGAGGAAAATGACATTTTAGTTCTTTACAGAGGAAAGTGTCCCTGAAGACAACTTAACGTTCAGAACTTCCATTGGTCATTCAAAGATTAGTTATGTAAACATGAACTACTAGCTGGAAGCTTTTCCTTTTACAAATATTACAGACCATGAACACCTGAACCTACACCAGATTGGCGGAAGTCACATTAAAAAGAATTCATTTCCACTATTGGTAAATGGTGTTTGAATGTGGGCTGGAAATTGACAGGTTGAGAAAATTCTCAGGTAAAATTTAAAATTCATTAAAGTGAGAATGCAGGGATACCAGCAGGTTGAGCATTTGCAACTTGTCTGGGTTTTGAATCCTGGCCCTGACCCATGCAAACCCATCTGTGTGCAACTCATAATCACCGAGATGGTGAATGTCATTACTTCCCATATGGGAGGCTCTCCAATTACCTGTGTGGAGTGAAATGGAAAAGTAATGATGCACACGACTATGGATACTGCTCTGGGCCCTCTACTTATCACCTCTCAATCTAAAATTCACAAATAGAATGTCATGCCAACTAAGAAGTGACTAGTACATAATACATAAGCTAAGTTATTGAACATTTAAACTTGTAAGGCAAGCTTGTCCAGCCCCCATGCCATGTTCAGCCCAGGACAACCTTGACAGGCCCAACACAAGCTTTCTTAAAACTGCAATTGTTTTCTAGCTTATCAGCTATCAGTGTGTTTTGTGTGTGGCCCAAGACAATTCCTCCAATATGTCTCAGGAAAGCCAAAAGATTGAACACCCCTGATGAAAGATTTCAAAAACAGCTTTTTTGAAGTTAATGCCAACAGACATGTTGGAAAGGTTACACCAAGGATTTTACAGGAATGAAAGGAATTTAAAACATTTCCCTATTCAAATTTTAAGTTTGTCCTTATAAGACTAAGAGAAAAAAATTTTATTAAATGATCCAGTAACTCCTAATCTGATCATTGATACCACTGGAATTATATAGAGACTGACTTCTAGGAAAGTGAACATGGTTTTTCTCAAATTATTACAGTGGATTTTATATCCCATTTATTACCAAGGTTTACCCCTTGAAACTTGCAGGCAAGTTTGAAGTAAAACCCAATTTTCTCGAAGACTGAGCTTTGAGAGCAATATCAGTTTCTCAAACTTCCAAAGACCACTTTTAAAATTGGTGCTAGTTAAACATGAAAATTTCTTGGCCTCAGCTCTACCAAATCTCCATAGAAAGGTGCCAAGAATCCACATCTAACAAATTCCTGGACTCAATACATACAATTGTAAAAAGTTCTAGAAGACCAGTGCCCAACCTTTTGGCTTCCTTGAACCACGTGAAATACACTAATACGATAATGAGCTTTAAAAAAAAAGTCAAAAATTTTATGTTTTAAGAGCTAGTATTGAGCTGCATTCAAAGCCATCCTGGGCCACAGGTTGGACATGCCTGTTCTATAAGATCCTATCACCACCTTTTTAAGACCAAAGGTTGGTTGCAAATATTTTAAGTGTTCTGAGTGTGGGAGGAAAGGGCCTTTGAAAGTAATTTTGTAATACAGCAATAAGTGGTTAAGAACCATATAAGTGTATTTCCATTCCTTGTCATTAACTCAAATACATATTTAGTTCCCAAGGTATACAGGGATAGTGGCAGGCCCTAAGGATTCTGTGGTTAGCAAAAAAAAAAATTGTCTATTTGAAGAGAATCCATTAACTATAACTGATGAGGAAAATGAAACCTTATAGCCCTATAACAATGGGTAAGCACAAACATATTTTGTACATTTGAACAATCATGCCTGAAACAAATTATGAGGAGTTAAAACTAAGAAAAAAAAATAGTGTTAGCCCCAAATTCTGCTCTCTGTTCTTCAGATGCAGATGAAAAAGACATCAGAACTTGTGTATACAGGTGGACATCATTTGCCCAACCCAGGCCTCAGGGTTTCCAGTCAGGGAAGAAGTCTGACCTGAGGAAAAGGAGAAAAGGGAATACCTGGAAAATAAAAGCCCAAGCAATTACATATTTGTCTATATTTAAAATGGGAAACTAATTTGCTGAGCTGAGTGGTTTAATGTACAAAATGTAAATGTTTGCCACCGAGCAACAGGGTAAACAAATTTTGAGCTATACTAAAACCTCAAACCTTTCCAGAGTCCACCTTATTTTTTATCCAGAACCCATAAGGATTTTCTTGTCTTCCCACTTCTTTCTGTTCCCAAAAAACTTAAGACCTTTAACCCCCAGCCCTATAATTTGAGGGAAATGCAGTCACCAAAACTACTTTTAAAAACTTTTCAGAAATATTTTCCCCTTTTGGTCATCCTATCTCCCTTCTTCTCCTTGAAGTCTGCCATTAAGAGACAAGCTTCATGGAAGGGGAAGACCAGTTCACCTAGAATAAAAAGTAGGGTAGAGGGGTAAACATGACAGCTGCTTATAAGACCAAAAACAGGAGAAGAGAGTACATTTTGATGGTAACATTTTGCAGGAACAGAATAGGTGTCAATTTTGTCCCTTAGAGATCTTAATGTGCATGGCAAGTGGGGGATCATTAGTGAGAGCAATAACTCCACATAGGTTTAAGAAGCCAAAAGCAGAAAAGCAAGGCTCAAGCCTCACTACATATTGCTATATTACAAAATTGCTTACAAAGGCTCGTACCTCCCATAATCAGAACACTTAAACATTTTGCACCCATCCTTGAAACAAATTTTGCCAGGAAGTATTCCATGCCAAGATCCTGCATCAAAATCTGACATGGCACCTTTTGGAATTCCCAGATCAGCTTCTAGTTATTGCACTGTCAATCGCCATACACATTTCACAGTCTTAGGTGTTCTGCTTGCTGCAGGTCTTCCAGAACATGGATCACTGTCAACATACTCTTGACCATCTTTGAAACATAAATGCCACATTTTTATTTGTGCAGCACTCATTGCATCATCTCCCAAAGCCTACTGAATCATTCAAATAGTTTCTGAGGAATGTTCAAGCTTAAAGCAAAATTTGATGCAGATTCATTGTCCTTGCTCAGTATATTATTTATTGTAAGAGAGAGAGAGAAGGGAGGAGGGTCCAGAGTCTCCACAATTGTACATCATTAGTTGTGACATGGCTTCACACAGGTGGATGTGGGGCCACGCCAAGTGGGAACAGAACCAAGGGCCTCTCATATGGGAGGCAAGAACCTTTGCCACTGAGGCATCTCAACAATTACCCGTTGCACCACAGTTCAGCATGTGGATTTGCTCGGGTCAGGGCCAAGAATCAAACTCTGGACCTTGCAATTGTGGGGCAAGTGCTCAATTGCTGAGCTATCCCAGCATACCCCTCACTCAGTCATTTAAAATGCAACCACTACCCAGTACACATTTTCTTCACTCATTTGCATCTAGTGACCCCACTGACTAGTACAGTGAAGTTGTCATTAACATATACACATTCTAGTGCACTATCCTTGGCTGCGAGGTTACATCAATGTCTTGCAAACTGTTCTTGTTATATTGAAAATGGCTGGACTTTTTCCAGACAGACAGACCTCTCATATAATAGCTTTGGTCATCCAGTGGTAACTATGAGACCAGGAGCCAAAATTCAGACACCAGACAGACAGACAGACTACTTGTGATCTAGAGATAATAGCAGTTTGCTGAGAAAGGCCTTTTCCTCCCATTATCAGAACATCTAAACCCTTTGCATCCAGAAAACCTTGGAAAACCTTTGAAAAGTGGAGGTGAAAGAAAGACCTTTTGGGAAAGCCGGGATGGCTCAGTGGGTTGGGCGCTCACTTTGAACTGCCGGGGAACCAGGGATGGGTCCCGGCCTGGCCACACTTCTGCACAGTAACTAGCTGTGTCTCTCCAGCACAATACTACATTCCCTTGTATTGTCATCTGAACCTTCTCTATTTTCCTTTCCTTCACTGTCATGCCATCAGATTGCACCTCATAGACAAAACAGCATTTAACCCCTGCCTCAGGTTCTGTTCAAAATAAATATCTATGTTTATTTTTGTACTTTTTTCTCAAAGCAGATTTTTACATTTATTATTGTTGTGTATCCCTCTCCGTTTTGCACTACAGTCTAAGTGATCTATTGCCAACTACCACCAATCCTCCAAATCAGAGTGTTCTAGAGAAACATGCTGTGTGATACATTTTTTTTTTAAGATTTATTTTATTGTTTTAAAGAAAGAGACAGAGAGAGACAGAAGTGGGGGAGGGCAGAGCAGTCTCCACAGTTGCACGTCATGTTTTCGACATGGTTTCGTTCCACACAGGTGGGTGGGGGACTGCACAGGGCGGGAACTGGATGGGGCCTCCCACATGGGAAGCCACCCCACAACCTGGGGGCCAAACTGGAGGCCTCCCACATGGGAAGCTCGCCCTGGTGAGAACTGAACTGGGGGGGCCACACCCCAGTTTAGCATATGGGCCTGCAAGGGCTGGGGCCGGAATTTGATCCCCGGACCCTGGGTCTACAAAGCAAGCACGCAACCCACTGAGCCATCCCAGCATCCCTGTGATCCTCTTTAATAGATGTTACACCAGGCAATCGATCTACTTCTGTTCCCCAGAAATAAAATTACTAGAAGCATTGTTGCTTCTCTTCCACATATTTGAATTTCAGTTCTGGAAATTTCTTCAGCCTGCCCTTAGGCAATGCAACAACCCTTTGCCTGATGATTTCCAGGACCCATTCCACTGACCTCTTAGCTCCAATTTGTAACAACTTTAAGCTAAAGAAGGTGATTACCAGATTAATATTTTGCATTATCCTGAAATGAAGAGTGAGTTCAAAATTGTTCAGAGATCTAATCTGTAAAGCAGTGTGTATATCAAGTTTGGATTGTGGTGAAGAGAATTTGTCAATGATCTCTACAGTGATTTAAAGCAGGGGTCTCCAACCCCCCTAGGGCCATGGATTGGTACAGGCCGCACAACAGAAAGTGAGCAGCGGGCAAGCTGTATTTACAGCTGCTCCCCATCCCTCACATTATTGCCTGCACTTTGACTCCTGTCAGATCAGCAGTGGCATTAGATTCTCATAGGAGCTGGAACCCTATTATGAACTGTGTAGGCAAGGGATCTAGGTTGCACACTCCTTAGGAGACTCTTAATGCAGTGGTTCCCAACAATTTCCCACTGGTATCCCTTTTAAACCCATTTCTATAAATTGTACTCCTTGGTTTAATAACAACTGTTTTAAAAATACTGATACTTTTGTTCAATGCCTATCTTAGTATAAAATAGTGGAAAGGAGGTAATAAGTTAGGAAAGTTACTAAAGTACAAACCAAAGATTTAATTTTACAATATTTGTAACAGTTAAATATTGATGATCTAGTATTTAACAAACTTTTATTAGTGTTATCTGAAGTCTGTAATAATTGTTATGCAGATCACTAGCTGATTGAAACAGTGAGATCATTGAGCTTGCTTAGATGCACTTAGTTTCTTGAAATTAGGGTCAAAAGAGGCAAGATATGGTCTTAAATCTGGATGAGTTGTGGTACTTACTTTTTCAACGTGTAAGAAGAAAAAGCTCTCTCCACTAGTTCAGTATTCATAAATGGCAAGAAGTATTTGAGTGCCTTCTCAATAAGCTGCTCATATTCCTCACTGACTTCTCGACAGAAGGTAATAAGATTCTTTTAAAATTAGAATTTAAAGAAGAATCAGTTGAGATTTAGATTAACTGCTTTTTCATTGATAATTCAGCTTTTTTGAAGAATTCTTCATTGCGAGGCTCTGCAATCCAGCTGTTTTCTTTTCTACATTCAGGGAAATACTTATAAAAGGATACTTTAGGACATTCCAAGTTAACGTTTCGCAGTTTTTACTTTTGTTTTTCCACCATTACTGATTATTTTTCCACATATCCCTGAATGGCCTACCATGTACCCCCGGAGGGTATGCACACCACCACTTGGGAACTGGTGCTCTTAACATCTAATGACCTGAGGTGGAGCTGAGGCAGTGATGTACCGGGGAGCCGCAGCAAATACAGATGAACATTAGCAGAGAGCTTTGACTGCACAGAGACCATAGTAAATCCATTGCTTGAATGTTCATACTAAAACCCTATCAGTGGGGACGCTGGGATAGCTGAACAGGTTGAGTGTTTGCTTGCAACCAAGAGGTCTGGGGATTGAATCCCTGCCCCGGGCCATGTGAACCCATGTGCTGAACTGAAGCATAACTGGTAATTACCCCACACAGCCTCACATCCACCTGTGTGGAATGAAACTGTGTAAAATAAACCTAATGGTATATAACTATGGAAACTGCTCTGGACCCTCCCCAACGCCTCTATCTCTCACCTTCTCAAAACAATAAACAAAAAACCCTATCAGTGAGTGGGAAGTGACAACTAAGCTGCATCTGGTAACAGGCTTTATAGTGTAGTGACAGTTGTCAAACTTAAAAAGTTCCAAATTCTCCAAAAATTCCAAAGTTCTTTACTGTTAAGAACTAGAAATGACTACTGATTAAAAAAAGACGAGGCCTGACTGGGGACTGAGGTAGGGGAGCCGCCAACCTGTGTGCTGTCCGGGGGTGGCTGGGCCCCCCGCACGGAGACCGGCGGCCATAATGCTCTTCGCGGCGTCACTGAGGGCGTCTAGCCCAGCCTTCGCTCTCTAGAAGAGACAAGAGAGCCGAGAGACACGGGAGCTGAAATGCAACGCAGTACATCAGCTACACTCATCGCGACTCAGGTCACCGCGGCGCCTGAAGGCAGGGTGGGAGCGCGGACAAAATGGCGCCACCGCAGAGGTCAGAGTGGGCAATTCCCGGCCACGGAGACGCTGACCTTCCAGCCTGCTTCTGGCCCCGCGGAACCGGAAATAGGCTGCGGGCGCGTGCCTGGACGTGAGTGGGCGGGGCCGTTCTCCCGGAAATGCCTGCGGCCATGAACCGGCGCGCGGGCGGGGGTCCAGAACTCGCTGCGGTCTCGCTCTCAGAACCTATCTGGGAGGGCGGGGCCTTGTGAGGGCAGCGACAGGGAGGAAGTGTCGCGGAGGGATCCTGACCCTTGCCCCGCCTAGAAGGGGCAAAGTGTTCTACAGTCGCAAAGGAGAAGGGCAAAATGCACGGGCTCCTATCTCCTAGAGAGTCCGCAAAATTCATTGCAGAAAACAGTCAGGATGTGTTCATTGACGGCGGAGGCGTTCGGAGGGTGGCTGAGCTGCTGCTCGCCAAGGCCTCGGGCCCGGGGCTGCGCGTGGAGGGCTGGAAGGCCCTTCATGAGCTGAACCCCAGGGCGGCCGACGAGGCCGCGGTCAACTGGGTGTTCGTGACAGATACGCTCAATTTCTCCTTCTGGTCAGAGCAAGACGAGCACAAATGTCTGGTAGGGTACAAGGGGAGGACGTACAGCGGATACTGGTCCCTGTGCGCCGCGGTCAACAGAGCCCTTGATGAAGGTAGGTGCCCTTTCCGCCGGTCAGCCTCTGAGGCTTCAGTTTACTGAGAGGATCCCAAGGAGCGGATTGGAAGATGGAATAATGTGTTAGTTAAGCGAACTTGAAGTTCTTCATTGCCAGTCCCTTTGCTTAAAAGCATGCGAAAAGGCTGCATTAAAACTTCATTCAGTGAGAAGTAATCCTAATATTAATCATTATCGTAGCTACTTATAAAAGGCAGTTTTCTAAAGAACGCCACTACAAAGGAACAGATAACACATTTTACGCAGTCTAAATACATCTGATGTAATATTGCAATAGTTAGAGATGGATGAGTAAGGAATAGATTATCCTACCTGACGATGGATGAATAAGAAATAGAAAATGAGAGGTCTCTGATGTTCTTGTTATTTACTTTAATGCATTCCTGTAACACTCATTAGGTTTCATATTAACTGAATGTTGTAAAAAGCAAGGGTCTAATGAATATAAAAGTATGACATTGTTTCTTTTCTCCCTTAGGGATACCAATAACCAGTGCTGCCTACTATGCCACCGTGACCCTGGATCAGGTTCGGCATATACTCCGTTCTGACACTGATGTTCCCATGCCTTTGATAGAAGAGAGGCATCGGATTCTAAATGAAACCGGGAAAATTCTGCTTGAGAAGTTTGAAGGCTCTTTTCTTAATTGTGTTCGAAAAAGTGAAAAAAGTGCACAGAGGTTAATGCATCTGGTAGTTGACAGCTTTCCCTCTTACAGAGATGTGACTCAGTTTGAGGTGAGTTGCTTTTGTTTGGGATTTTAGAATTCTTAATTATCTTTCCATACTTAACTCTGACTTCTAGAACTCCTTTTGAGAATAAAAACTTAAATTATAAAGTTTGTTTCTTCTGGACAAGGAATACTGACAAAATTAAGTAACAAAACCAGTGTATTTCCTTTATTCACTTGTCCTTTTTGAATTTTTTTTATTTTTTATTTTTTTTTTTAACTGAACTGGGGGCCTCACCGCATTCGGGAAGCACACCCCCAGTTCAGCATGTGGGTCCTCCTGGGCCGGAGCCGGGATTCAATCCTCGGTCCTCGGGGCTAAAAAACGAGCGCTTAACCTGCTGAGCCATCCCGACTTTCCCTACTTGTCCTTTTTTTGGTCCTTTTAAACTGTTTCAAACCTACAAAAATGCTGGGCCATCAATATGATGTCACATAAGGATAAGGAGGCATTTTAATATTTCAAAAAATTTACTTCGTGGATTAAAATCAGAATGTACTGTATACCAAATGCTCTCTACTAAGTATTTTTTTCAGAGTTCTAATGTATGTATACTGTTGTTTTCCTTTTTTGTGCGGAGGGTACTTTAACAGTATTAACTTGCTTTTTGGTACAAAACATTTTAAAGAGACATATTTTTTAAATGGTGAACATTTTGTATATCCTCTCAGTGTATGCCTAGATTTTGTTTTTGTAAAATTCTTTTACAATTTGCTATCACTGTATTTTAACCATGACAAGAATTGAAAATGACTTCAGTGGAATCACATAATATAAATTTATTGAATAAATTAATGAATACTTGTGTCAGGTTGAAACTTTAAAAATACCTTTTTACAACTCAACAACTAAAACCAATAAAATTCTTTAAATCGCTCTTTGGAATTATCTCCCATATTGTAACATACTACTCAGGAAAAAAAGAACCTTTTGGTTATATAGGCATGGTCTGAGACATGATTTACAATGTGTTTGCCCGTACACTCTCATTTGATCCACAGAACTGCTCTGTAGGACTTAAGGACAAAGAGCATTGTTGTCCCCTTTGCAGACCAAGAAGCAATCGAAAAAGAAAGTTTAACTAGTTTATCTCAGGTCATTTAGTGAGGAAATAGCTAGCCTTTGGATTCTACTATAAAGTAAGAGATGGCCTAATTATGTATGGTAAGATTCTTTTAATTCAAATGACAGACACAAAATTAGAAAAAAATAAAAAGAATTTTTGGATGGGTATTGGGGATAGGAATTCGGGATTAAGGACTCAGTGCCATCAGAATTCATTCTCTCCTCTTGCTTCTGTTGACTCCATTTTTCTCTTACTGTAGACTAACTTTCTCCATGAAATAGAAAAGTTCCATGAATTTGGCATCTTAGTACCTCAGCACCAGAGAGAGAGAGAGTGATTCTCAGTTCCAGTTCTTGGGCAAGGACTGATTGACCTGTCAAGGATTATGACCGATTAAGTGTGACTTACATGGGGGTGTGGATGGGGCAGAAGCAGTTCCTAGAAAAAAGGCTCTAGGCCAACTCACATTCCGTTCTATTTTGCTAATGCAGAGTTTACTGAGATTTATTTTTGTCTTCAAAGTATATCATTTCAGCCTTGTTTTTCAAGAAATTGATGGATCAAGTTGCTTGTTCCATCATTCAGGCTATCTAAATGTATTAAACAGTGTATAGAAGAAATTACACTGCCATTCATGTGGCTAAGAATACCGGTACATGTACTTGAGAATCAACATGGTTGCAGGAGAAGATGGGCTGAGATTAAATTTAACATGACTTCGTGATGGAATGAATTCAGGACACCACATAGTTTGCTTTCTTTCAAATTGTCCTGTGTTACTGTTTTTGGAGAAGAAAGAAGTGAGTTGTTTTATAGATTATATATTGATTTAGTAAGTATTTGCCGAGTTTCTGTTTTATTTATAGCACAGTGCTTTTGATTTTCTTTGCTAAAAGTTCAATTTTAAAAACTGTACAGGATATAGATTAACTTTAAGGCTGATACATTTTAAAATTAAAATTAGTACCTGAACCATTTCCCATAAGTACTCATTTCTAAAATACCTTAAAGAAAAATGTCCAAAGTATACCAAAAATCATATTTAAGAATTTTAACACTTTCTTAATGGAGTATTATATGTTTTCATTTGTTTTTTCCAAATTATCATTAGTGTTATCCAGAAGCACTAGATTTCTGTAACACCTATGATTCCTAACATAACACTTAGTATATAGTGGATGCTCATTTAATGCTTTGGTTAGCCAATTTACAATTATCATTGTATATTCATTTAAAAGAGAAACAATTAAAGCACTCTGCAATTAATTACAAATTTGGAGGAATGCTAATGAACAATTTTGGACTGCTTTGAAATTCAGGTTGTATTAAAATCAAGTACAGGGGAAGCCGGGATGGCTCAGTGGGTTAGGCGCTCACTTTGCAGCGCCGGGGACTGAGGATCGAATCCCGGCCCCGGCCTGTGCGGAACCATATGCTGAACTGGGAGCTTCCCTAATTCAGTTCTCTCTGTGTCTCTCTCTCTCTCTCCTCTGTCAAAAATAAATAAATAAATAAAATATATATTAAAAAAATAAATAAATAAAATCAAGTACATCTTTTTATCTATATTTTAAATTTTTGTAATTGCAAAAGTAAAGCATATTGGGGATGCTGGGATAGCTCGGCAGGTTAAACACTTGTCTTGCAAACCCAAGGTTCAGGGATCGAATCCTGCCCCAGCCTGTACAAACCCATATGCTGAACTGCAGTGCAACTGGTAATTGCCAGGATGGCAGCAAAGGTTCTCACCTCACAACAGGAGGCCCCCAGTTCGGTTCCTGCCCCAAGTGGCCCCACGTCCATCTGTGTGGAATGAAACTATGTCACAACGAATGATGTACAACTATGGAGACTGCTTTGGGCCCTCCCCTCTTCTCTCTCGCTCTGTTTGTTTCTCTCTGTCTCTCTCACCTTTTCTCAAACAATAAAATAAAACTTTAAAAGAAAGTAAAGCATATTAATTAAAGAATTTGTAAAGTACAGAGAAGCAGTCTATTCAACAAGAGGTATCTACTGACCACAGTTTTGTCTTTTTCTGTGTGTGTAAATGTGCATACATACGGGCAGGGGAGAATTAGGATCATGCTGTTTAAACTTGTAAAATATAACATACTATGAACATTTCTGTAAGTCAATAAAATTTTCATACTACATTTTCTTTCATACTACCAATTTTAATGGCTTCATAGTATTCCACTGAATACTATGAATGTATAATCTCATAATTATTTGCCCAAATTATTTTACCACCGTTACCGCATTTGATAGTTTATATTTTAAATTGAAATTCATCTTGTTTTCAATTTTATGTATAATAAACAATACAGCACAACAATCTAACATCCATAATTATTTTCTTAGAATGAATTTCTAGTAATAGAAATCCTGAGTCACAGCATGGCCAGGATTTTGAGGCTTTTAATACATAAAAATGCTAACTCTTCTCTAGAAACACGATAATAAAGATGAAGCAGCATCCCACAAGAGAGCCTATTTTTCTACTCCTTTAGAACATGGTTATGGTTTTAGTTGCTATATATTTTTAATCGTTAACAAGTTGCATAAAAATAGCCATAATTATTTCTCATGTATACTTATTTACTGAGATTATCATTCATTTTTAGATGTTATAAACAAATTAATGAAATTATAATTTTTTTAAGTTTTTATCTTTAACGAAACTTTGGAAATAACATATCTTTCCCTGATACCAATACTATAGTTTTCAGTCACCATGAGATACACAGGATTACATCCATAATTAATATGAATGCCAACATTTCAAGCAGTAATTTCTGTTACCTGGCAAACAGAATCAAGAAAGCATCCATCAAACAAAAGAGACATAGCTTCAGACAAGGCAAATCCCAGGATAGCATATGAGAACAGCTGATGCTTCAGCAAAGGGTTTCTGGCATAACCAATGATAAGGCTGCCAAAGACTGATCCAATACCAGCACCAGAACCAGCCACTTCTCTTGTAGCACCTGTGTGCACCAATAAATTTGGCAGCAGTATCAATGTCCCTGCTGATTGCACTGGTCTGAAACTCCCTCTGGACTAGCTGAGACACACCATTTTGGGCCCCATTAAATACCTAGAGCCCTCTCCAATCCTAGCTTCTGGTGGAGATAACACTGCTGCAGAAACTGGTTTGCTTGCAACTCCGGATCCAACTCATATTAGAGCAGGTGTGCAGGCAAGCTTGATGCAGAATATCTTACACTCTCGCCTAGAGGACTTGGGAGACAGGCAATATGGGCTCCTCTCCCACTTCCTCTCTTCCCTGTAGGGGGTGGTGGTGGCCATGGGGACGGGGTCGTGGCAGCAGAGGTCAAAGGAGTGGAGATAAAATTAGAAAATTTTAATTCAGACAGATTTTGATTAGTGATTTCCCAGCCTGTCTGTGCCCCTGAATCAGGAAGCTTTAACATTTGTTATTTCCAAAGCACCCACCCTCAAAGATTTTGATCAAAAAGTTAAAAGAAAGAGGAAGAGCTATTTTTTTTAAGCTCTTAAAAAGTGACTCTGATGGTAGAGTATGCAGTAAGTGTATAAAAGTCCAAATTAGTAAATCACTTTCTTAGCCTATCATCCTTACTCTGACATACTGATAAATACACATAAAAAATCAGAGCTTTTTTGATATTTTAATAACATTTTGTTATTCTTAAGCATTTGAAAAATTTTTTACAGGAAAATATCGGTAATTTTATTTAATAAAAACTTACTCTTCACAAAAAACACTATAACAAAAGACAAATAACTAGCAATGATATTTGTAAGACATGTGGTTAAACAAAAGGTTAATTCCTTAACAAATAGAGACTATAGTTAATAAGAATCAAATCATATAGAAAAATGACCAGTAGGCATGGCCAAGAACATTATAGTTTCAGAACATCTGCAGAAAACAAGGAAGTAAAAATCTTAAAATAGTCCCAAAATCAGCCTTATTATAAGAAACATAAATGAAAAATCACAATGAAGATCCAAGCATTTGTAATTCTTGATAATTGTTTTATAAATGTCTATTTTGAAAATATTTTATTTGGAACCATTTCTTGGAGAATTTGATAACATTTTTTATTTAATTATGTATGTCATTTACCTATTAAAACATTCTTAAAGGTGGTCAGGATATATGTTGGGAGCCAGTAATATCGATTATTCCCTTTTGGCAGACAAGCAGTTATAAAATATGATTTGGGGTTAGTACCACTGGAATTAGGACTAGGAGTAGAAAGTAATTATCTGTCTCTGCTTTTCCGTAGTCTATGCTGATCTGCACTTAGAGTTTTATAGATAATTTTTTAGTTAAATTATAACCCACTATCTTACAATGAATGCTTGGTTAAATTTGTTTCTTTATGTGTAAATATAATTGGTGGTTTATTTTGTTATATAGACTGACATACTGACTGACCATTTCCAAAAAAAATGGTAAGACTTGATGAATTCTGGCTGGCTGTCAGTTTAACATCTTTCTCTGAAATAAGTTAATCATATTATCTGAAAGGAAACAGGTAAAAAGTGAATGTTGTGATTCTCTGCAGTGTGAGTTTGGGGATGATGATTATCTTCTTTATACGTACTCTTATGTATTTTATGCAAGTAACATGAATTATGTTGCAATTAGAAAAACATTTAAATTTAAGAAACTTTCTTAAATACTATCTGGCCATTAACAATAATAAATAGGTGGATTATAGTGACACAGAAATATGTATATGAAGTAATGCCATTGAAAAAGAACACCAGCACCATGATTACATAAATTGTGTTTTATGTCCTTTGAAAAATATATGAATTAAATTTGGAGTTATAGAGATAATTTAATATTTATTAGACCCCTCCTTTTTTTCTGTAAAAGTTTTTTAAATTCTTACCAACAGAGTAAGATTACTTTACCCTTGAAAAGTGTTGTCAGTGTGCCTTTTTTTTAAAGCAGTTCAGAAAGCTTTTAGATATGCAAGTAACATTTATTTTCTATTCATCCTCAGGGGAAGAGAATTTCTTTTTTCAAACGGGCCCAAATCCTCGTGGCAGACACATGGAGTGTTTTAGAGGGAAAAGGAGATGGCTGCTTTAAGGACATCTCCAGTATTACCATGTTTGCCGACTATAGATTACCTCAGGTTCTTGTTCACCTGGGAGCCCTGAAATACTCTGATGAACTACTGGAGAAGCTTCTCAAAGGTTTGTCAGCTTCAGCTTCTTTATGACATACTTTGCTATACTGTGAATTGTCCTTAAGTCTCTAGTTTATTTCACAAAAAGTCTCCTTTCTTTAGCAAGAAGCACTATAATTTGTTAAAAGTATTTGTAAAGAAAAATGCAAGGGCAATTAAAGAGAAAATTGCTTTTTGCTGTGTTTACACTGTGGAATGTGGGCATTGTAGGAAATTGTGCTATTTGGACATTATAGTTTCAGAACATCACAGGCAATGAAATCTAAATTTCTGTTACATAAAGATGTTCAACACTAAGACAGTGCATCATGTGTAGCATTCAAAAAGTGTTCATTAAGCTAAAGAGCATACTACACTGAAATAAAAGGTGAACTGAGAGGTAATGTGTACTGGATTTTGAGTCAGGAGGCTCCAAGGTCTGCCACTGAGTTATCTTATAGAAATCACTCACTTCTCTAAGCTTATTTACTATTATTGGATTTGATTATTGAATTTCAAGAGTGGGAGCCTTATTGTAATGCACAAGCATACATAATTGTGTTTATATGAAAATGAGCTTTTTGTTTTTAAACATTTCTTTGTGTAAGAAAAGTAATTTCACTGTATAATAGTAATGTTAATTTCTCTTTTTGGGTGCAGTATTTTCAGCTACATTTTTCATTACTTGTAAAAGAAAGTAGGTTTTATGGTTGAGTAATTTTCTCTTGTGAAATAGATTTCCGGCACCCAGAATAAGAATAACACAATATAAAGATACCATTATTCCTGTGGTGCTTCTACCAAGCTTTCACACTGCCTTGGGCAATCCATTTTGTTCTTCTCTTTCCTCATTTGAAAAACAAGTGATTTTATGTCGTAATGCTCATGTCCCGGGTCATTAATTGTTGGATACCTTTAAAAGGGATAACTGTTAGCCCTCGGCGTTTCTTTTACCTGTAGCCACATTCAGCTGATTTTTTTTCAGCCATAGTTTATACTGTTCATTCCAATCTCTAAACATTCTCTTGCCTGGTTTTCCTTACCCCAATTTTTTTTGGTTTTTTTTATGTTTTTTGGTCTTTCTTTCCCAATTCAAATCCTACGCATTGATAAAGACTGTGCACAAATGCTACCTCTGCCACATAGCTTGTCCGGAATCTTCACGATCTGTCTCCTCCTGAGTTTGTATAGCACTCTGCTACTGTGAGTAAAATGTACCCTGGGGAGAGGGGTCAGTCACCACAGTTATGCAGAATTTTCTGAATTTTCTTCTGCCATCCATTTGAACTCCAGAGGCTCTTTTCCAGATGGCCAGCTGCAGCCGTGACTGCCTCCATTATGTCCAGCTTCTAAAAGGAGACTCCGCTGTCCTTAGCTAATATGACAGAATGTGAACAAACTTCTTTGCCCCTTAGTTTATTTAAGCAAAGTTGTCTCCTGCCCCC
>PVKE010033770.1:0-17747 GCA_004027555.1 Craseonycteris thonglongyai | reverse complement strand
TGCTCCTTGAATGTGGATTGGACTTGGTGACTCACTTCCAAAGAATAGAATATGCAAAAGAAAAGTAATACATATACAGTGGTGAAATCTGGGCAACACTACCTGAACCACCTGATCAAGATGACTATCACCAGGTAAAAGTGAGCTAATGTCATATTGTTTGACACGATGTGAAGAGCAGAGCACTTTACCGCAAGTGGTATTCTTCCCCCAAATTCATAAACTCAGGGTAATCCTGAGAAAAAAAAACATTAGGTGAACCCAGACTGAGGCCATTTTACAAAGTGACTGAACAGTCTTCACAGCTGTCAGGGTCATGAACAATAAGGAAAGTCTAAGAAGTTATCTCAGGCCAGAGGAAGCTTGATGATTAAATACAGTGTGGTATTCAGAATTGATTCTGGAACAGATCTGGATAGTAATGGGAAAATGAAGAAATCTAACTGAAGTCTATAACTTAGGTAATAGCCATGGATCAATGTTAACTTATCACTTTTGACATATGTACCATAGTTATGTAAGGTGTTAACATATGAGTGACTGGATACTCTCTGTATGATCTTTACAACTTTTTATACATTTAAAATCCAAAATAGAAAGTTGATATTAAAAAACTTTACCATTACTAATTCACCTAAAATTACTAGCATAAAAAAGACAATACCATGTGTTGGTGAGGCTGTGGAGTAACTAGAACGCATGCTGTTAATGCAAAGTTAAATTATTCAACATTTTTTTGAAAACTGTTTTATAGTACTTTATCTTCTATGACTGCCATTCCAGTCCTGGTTAAAGTAGGTAATGCTCAGCAGAAAAGAGAATATATACAGTATTCATCAAATAACTTCATAACATTCATATTTCTATCAGTTTCAAATTGAAAACTACTTACATGACCATTAATGACAAAATGGTAAATGTTGTGTACTCATAGGTGTTCTCATACAATAGAATGTTTTAAAGCAATGAATATTTAACTGTTGCAAAAACAACAAAAAAACACTTTAGAGGAAACTGACAAGATAGAAGGTATAGGGATGTTCTCATCTTTCATGGTGGGTTGATGAGAGATATAGGCAGAACCATCTAGGGTAAGCAAGTATAGATATTAAAAAGTTAAAATGGCAATTAATCTCAAATTTATTCATTTAGCAAATATTTATTGAACACAATATGCCAGCCATTTTTGTAAGCACTGAACTATAACAGTAGACAATAATAAGTAAATATACAAACTTCCTTCACTACTTCTCACACAATTTACATACTACTGAGTGAGACAAACAATACATGTAATAAATGATTTATTTATGTAGTATGTTGGAAAGTGCCAAGACTTTTGGGAGAACACCAGAGTACAGAGAATGGGATGTCTGGTTGTGAGAATGGGAGTGCAGCATTAAACAGAGTTGTATTAAAAAAATAAAAACTTTAAGGACATTATAGTATTATAGTACAGATTGGTTAGAGCAGAGAGGGAGGGAATTCGAAATGAGGAAAGCTCATTTTTCATAGCAAAGAATCAACTGATGCTAAAGTTGGAAAAAATCAAGAAATAATTATATTTTATGTTAATTATATTGTGTTATATATCATATTAATTTATATTAATTATATTATTATATTATAAATTATATACAATTAGCCATCAAAAAGTCAAAAATAGAAATGTTACAAAAAAGTAACATGTAGGCATTTGAGCCTGAAAATAGTATAAGGGGAAAAGGAAAATTTTATTTGTTTTATTTCTTTCTTCAGGGTTTGAATCATTACAATGGTATGAATAGTTTTTAAAATACAGTTTTAAATGGGATGGCACGTTAGGACACAAGTGATAGGCAACGAATGTGAAGGGGTGTTATTAACCTTAAAACCATTTTAATTGTATTTTATTTAGGATCAATCATTTGCAATACTTAGTACTAATTATTGGTAAGGAATTGCTTGCAACACACCTGTCAGCTGCTTAGAAGAACTGCTCATTCTCTTTTCTTCAACTCACAGACCAAGCTGGGAGGCTCAGGAATGAGTGTGGCCATGGCTAGCTTCGCCCACAGCTTCTAAGTCCCCCCACATCTTTCCTAAGTGAAGCATCCATGCAGGGGCTTAGCACCGTGTTTAAGCTGCACCCCTGACTGGTGTCCTATAGCAAGAGTGCGCTGGATCATGTTACATGTTACACCAAAACCAACTCACTTTACCACTCGCAGTTTTTAAGGTTAAGTTGAAAATTTTAATTAGGTGTAATGGCAAAAACAAAAAAGAAAAAAATGGTTTTTAAATTATTAAATCTTTTGAAATGGGTAAAGAACTATACCATGGGCAATAGATAATATATAACAATTCAGTATTAAATTGATGGTGTGTATGTACTTAAGGGTTTAAATCAGTATAGACCTAAAGAGGAATTGTTCATTGAATCTAATGAAAATTAATCTGTCTTATAAATTGTACTCTGTAGGGCTTGTATTTTTGTTCGTTTGATTGTTACTTGGGAGGATTTCAAATTATGTATGTCTGAAATGACATCAGACATAATGAAATCTAGAACAATTAAAATATTGTACCTAAAGTATACAAATAATTGGGACAGTTTTTGTCACATTTTGCTTGGCTCATCAAAATAATTACCTCAGTTTTTCACCTGATTTCATGTAAATAGAGACAGCTTGAGTATTTTTCATGAGGCTGTTAATTGAATTTTGATGGTACAATGACTAGTAGATGAAAGACCTGCTCTTCCAATTTTGGTTGTCTGGTTTGATGTTGGGTCTGATGTTTTTTTACACATTACATAAGAATTTCCTTATTTCATAGTTTTTTTCTGCAATAAAATTGGTGGTGTTAAATCTTGAGCAAATGCATTTGCTAACTTTGTACTATGGTTCTGAATGTGTGTTATGCATTGAAAGTTATAAAGCTTGACTGAGGCTTTGATAAAGAACGCATTCAAAAATGTGGCCTACATGTGTGTTGTACAGATAGAGGGGAAAAGGGAGATAGAGGAGAAGAGAGTTCTCCTTAAGAGACATAAAAGTGAAAGAAAGACATATCATTGGTAATTTAGAGGAGATAACTCAGCATGTGTAGAGAAAGTATTCAGGTATTGTATTACCTAAAAACCTATCTAAATCAAAATTATTTAATTTGAGATGTGAGAATTTTTTTATGTATTTGGTCATTTTTATGTCATGGTCAAAACAGTTAAAAAATTAATAAAAGATACATTTCTTTTTAAAAGATCTTGGCTTATGTGATTTGGCAAGTATTAGTAGATCTTTGTTAAAATATATTAATACCAGTCAAGATTTTTCAATCTTCTCATTAGTCCATTGAGAATAGTTAAAACAATTTTTTCATATGTTTGGATGTATAAAGCTGCTACTTTATCACTGAAATTGTTGGAGTTTTGTACTGAGAGATGGAATGCAATTAAAATTGGGTAACACTCAAAGGAAGATTTGACAAAATGATTTCATAGGGTTTCATATTTAGATCAGTCATAGCCAGGGCCCCTATGAACTAGAAGTTTCCTTTCTATATTTAATATCAAAAACATTAATATTAAAGATAAATATGTGTAACATATAAGCCAAAAAGTGATGTTATTGCATATGTGAATTGTCAGTTTTTCTGGAAAATGTTTAATTCAGTAGCAGGAAATAGAGAGGGCTTTTTGGAGGAGGGGCTTGTTCCTCTTTGAGGACCCAGATGTGTTTAGAAAGAGAAGGGTCATCTCTGCATTGAGACTGTAACCTCCCTTTCCACCTGCTACACACTTAGATACAGGTTTAGTGGTGTACTTGTAGACCCATAAACTGACAGCTGTGTGCGACTACTGAGCTTAAAAAAATGTAAAGAAGGCAAGGACTAATCACTGGAAGAAAGAATTACTTTCCTTTTACTCTTCCATCCCCCACTCCAGAGGACTTTACTGTGTCTCAATTCACCAAGTGTCCAAGCAAATAATCCTACACAATTCCAACACAATATCTTCTCTAGCACGTTTGGCACATCTAATCATGGTTACAGAGATTACCCTAAAATCAACAGTAATATTGTACACTACCAGATAAAGAACTCTTTGGTTGAGTCTCCATCCCTCTCTCCTATCCCTTTCTCCTTCATTATCTCTTTATTTTAAGCCTTCCTTTCTTTCCTTTTTTTTCTCTCCTTTTTCACCCTTACTCCCTCATTTTCTCCCCTCCTTTCTTTTCTTCCTCTCACAATCGCTTCCCTTTCTTGGACACTTATGTAGTAAAGCCCATATAGCAAAATTACTTAACTTCTAATGTTCATCTTTCTGAGAAATGATAATCTATGTGAACTTGGATACCAAGACTAAGTGCCTAAGTGGTTGAGTGGACATGATGGATATCAAAAAGAGAGAATTGATTGTATTGGATGGAAAGGTTTCACTCTTGATTAATTGAAGTAGAATGTGTGAAGTCATTGAGCTCAAGGGAGCATGCATGCATGATACACTAAGATAATTGCAGAAAAACAAACAGGAGGAAATATCAACGTATTGGCGTTGTTGCCTTATACCACAGCCACAAACATGGCTGCAGTTTGACTAAATGGACAGAGGGTCTTGCTGAAATTGAACTGAGCGTCTGCCACCCAGTCTTACATTGGCTATAGAGTGCCTTTCTTATGTGAATGTAGTGAAATGTAAATCCACTTGAAAGAAGTGAAAACGAGTGATGGAGCCCTGTGTACCAAGTTTGCTTCATTTGGAGGGAGGACCTCGAAAAAGTTTGGCAGGAGTCCATATAAAAAACAAAGGATGCAAAGAAGGGCAGCAGGTAGAACGTATTGAAAAAGGGCATAAGGGACGTTATTATGCTAGACACCTTCATGGATATGGCAGATGTGTTGCATCTTTTGCTGACTTTGACAATGGCCTGTCAGTAAATAAAATGTTACTGGATTCCTTTATTTCACAAAGCCCTGTCGGGTACCACAGCTGACTGAAAAGACAATCCAGAGGCTACAGGTATATATGAGGGCTGCCTGGAAAGTATCCAGCCATGTTACATGAAAGATAGAGGCATTTATGGCTGGATTTTTTTCAGACAGCCCTTGTAAGTCAGTGAAAGTATACAGGGAGTGATGGTCTGAAAATAAGCTTGTGAATCATCGTTCTTTAAAAGACATCTATGGAACTATGAAGTGTTATAGATAGCACAAACGAGCCCTAAATTGTGATTCATTTTAGCATTGGCAATTGCAAATTTGTAATCATCATCACTCTCTAGTATAACTCATGATAACCTTTCTTTGAGCTCTTAAATCTAGTTTTGTAATACATCAAACTAAATGTAAAGACTAGTTATATGACAGCTCCTTGAATGGCAATATTATTCTTTTTTTTTTTTTTGTGGGTCTTCAATAGCTATTTCTGAGTAAGAGGAAATCATCCAACAATTAGTTATTATCTTTAGCAAGTTTTTATTTCTCAAGCAGGAAATTAATATTATTATATATTATTATTAGCATTCTGAGGTGGTTTTTCAATTTCATAGGTAAGGATTGTTCAAAGTTTGTCAGTCTATTCTATGGAGTTTTAAAAATCTCAGGCAAAAATCCCTAATATGATAGCAACTAGAATAATTGTCATTGGAATGACCTTTTCGGTGGATAATTTGACAGGCACTTGATGGACAGCATTCGCCCATCTCTCTGCCAACCTTTTACTTCCTGTCATAAAATGCAGGAGCAAAATTTTAACTTAAATGATAAGATTCTCAACAGTCATTTGTTGCATATCTCCCTCAGTGCAGTTCCTCAAAATTTGAAAGCTCACTCTCTCTCTTCTCAAGATACTTTTCATTACCTGGAGGAAATGGGTCCTGTGGGAAGGAATTCTAAAACAATAGTACAGGTTCTGAATCAAATTTCCCAGGTGTGTAAGGGACTCTGTTGTAAGGTTGCTAAATAGTACTGGTTTGGTGTGTTGAATGACACTCTAGTGTCCTATTATGAGTTAACACACTGCCAAAGGTGCCTTTCCTTACAACAAGAGAATAGCTTTGACTTTGGAGAAATGCGGACTATAAAATACCCATTGAAATATCCAAAAGAAAAAAATAAAAGCCCTTACTACTAAAATGAAGTCAATTAATTTGCAAATAAATGCAGTTTTAGAATGTGGCCCTGGAGTGACATAAACATCCAGAAGTCTATTTTGTCTAGGAATAAAATCATTTAAAAAGGTATTTTCTCTTGAATTCTGAGTGTATCACCAAAGCAGAATGCTTATTGATTGATGAAATATGTACTTTCACCAAGAATATTTTTTATGGTATCTCCTTTGTCAAAGAAAAGGTTTTCTGCAGTTTGGGGCCACCAATTATAAAGTTAACACATATTTGTTCATGCATTTGTCTTCCTCTCCTTCTAAAAGGTATGCTACATGAACTCCAGGACATTGTATGTTTTGTACACTGTTGTATCTTTAACCCCTGGAACAAGGCCTTGTACACCGTGTAAGCAGTCAGTCAATAAATATTCACTGAGTGGATGCATGAATAAATTGAGTAAACAAGTTAACCTCTAAATATAATTTCATATTTTTGAAGTATTTTTTTCAATGTCCCAAGATTGAGGCCTTTTCACTAAGGCCTTTTCAAGATGGAAATATTAATCCTATTTTGCTCCTTTTCATTCTCCAAGAATGTTAAACATGTTCTAGAAAAAGTTAGAAACACTGTCTGTGATCCCCATACAGGGAGGAGGCTTCATTCTTTAGCTTCTTTTTGGGGAGTTCATGGATTTGTCTCTGTGTTAATTCAGCTGACAAACAGAATCCAAAAAGTGTCATTTAAAAGCCTGGAAAGAACCAATGATGTGCAACTATGGAGACTGTTCTGGAGACCCTCCCCCTTCTCTCTGTCTCTGTCTCTGTAGCTCTTTCTTTCTGTCACAAACAATAAAAATAAATCTTTAATAAAAAGGGAAGCTGGAATGGCTCAGTGGGTTAAGCACTCACTTTGCAGCCCCGGGGACTGAGGATTGAATCCCTGCCCCGGCCCATGCGGACCCATATGCTGAACTGGGGAGTGCCCCCAGTTCAGTTCTCACCGGGGTGAGACCCCGGCCCCGTTCCTGCCCTGTGCAGTCCCGCCCACCTGTGGAATGAAACTATGTGGAAAAACCAATGATGTGCAACTATGGAGACTGTTCTGGACCCTCCCCATTCTCTCTATCTCTGTCTCTGTATCTCTTCCTCTCTGTCAAAAACAATAAAAATAAATCTTTAAAAAGCCTGGAAAGAAGAGGGATTGTTGAAGTGGAAAGGAAATACAAGGTCCAGAGAAAGAAGTGGTTAGGAGGAAATATAGCAAAAGGTTGAGAGAAAGATTGAGAGAGACAAAGGGTAACAGAGTCCAGCGAAGGTTATCAGCTCACAGAAGGAGGAAGAAGACATAAAGGGTATGTGGGGTTGGGGAGTCTCTGTGGAGAAGTTCTAGAGAAGGGGTGTCCAACCTTGTGGCTTCCTTGGACCACATTGTAAGGAGAATTGTCTTGAGCCACATATAAAATACACTAACACTAATTATAGCTGACGAGTTAACAAACAAACAAACAAAAAATGCAAAAGAATCTTTAAGAAAGTTTACTAATTTGTGTTGGGCCACATTAAAAGCTGCCCTGGGTGCATGTGGGCCATTGGCTGCAGGCTGGACAACCTTGTTCTTGAGGGAGAAACAGACTGGTCAAGAGGTACAAAGGAGACAAAAGCTAGCTAGCATTGGTCAAGCAAGAGAAGACATTCAGTTAGCACTTCGTGCATGATAAAGAGTGCCACGTTACTTGTAAAGACTTGTATGTTTAATTTTGTTAGTTTGTTGGCATTTGGGGTATATTAAAATCCTGCATGAAGAATAAATAGTGCCTTCATGTTCTCAAGAAATAAATTTGTGAAGTAAATAATTATACATGACAGAAAAAGGAAACTGTTCAAGGATTTCAGATTTAGAGATTTTCTCATATCACACTCCTGAACTTACCTAGTTCTAATTTATTTTAAGATAAGTGAAGAGAAAAGAGGACCCAAAGCAATTTATAGGAAATGGTGTGACCCTGCTACTAGATAATGGCTAAAAAGAATGGTGTCCACTCCCTGACACACACACTGAAAGATTTAATTTTAAAACCAAATACTTGGTAATTGTTTTTAATGGCTGAATCAATGTTTATTTATGTATGATTTTTTTGATGATGCTGTGA
The DNA here is from genome assembly GCA_004027555.1 of Craseonycteris thonglongyai. Classification (NCBI taxonomy): domain Eukaryota; kingdom Metazoa; phylum Chordata; class Mammalia; order Chiroptera; family Craseonycteridae; genus Craseonycteris; species Craseonycteris thonglongyai. Next base: position 9,512 of record PVKE010033770.1, on the reverse strand, counting down.
GATAAACAACATGAAATATGTATTTCATTTTATTGCATATAAAGAAATTGCATGTGGAACAGGTCCAGTGTCCTACCAACTTTAATCACTTGTCATGTACCTTGCTTTGTGGATGTATTTGTAGTTCAAATATAAGTGGGACTAATGAGTGAAGTTGCTTGGAGATGGAGGCAGATTCAGTGTAAGAATTTCTTTTCTTTCTTTCTTTCCTTCCTTCCTTCCTTCCTTCCTTCCGTCCTTTCTTTCTTTCTTCTTTCTTCTTTCTTTTCTTTCTTCTTTCCTTTTTTTTTTTTTTTAATTCTGATATAGGCCCATCCAGAAGTGGAAAGAATGGGCTTCTCTAAAAGAAATTCATGCATCTATTTGTTCATTTATTCATCAAAGAATATTTATCAGGTCCTCTCTATGTTCCAGGTACTAGGTTACATGGTAGACTTATGACAACAGACAGGTTAATAGTAGTCTTTACTGTTACCACACATCTAGCCTATTACAGAAAGACAGGAAAGTGACTAACAGCGATCAAGGGTTTAAGTGTAATGATCATATGACTAGGCCACTGTGGGAACTTGGCACAGGTTTCTTTAATCTAAGAAAAGAACTGAGGTCAGGAGACTTCTAGACGGCTTCTCGGAGGACGTGAGGCCTTGATCACTCAAGTGAAAGTAGAAGGAATATTGTAGAAACAGTGAATATTCATTGTATACTCAAGGAAATGAAAAATGTTGAGTGTAGCTGACATAAGGAATGTAAGATGGTGGGAGAAATATGGAGAGATGGCTGGAAACTAGAAAAAGGTGAGGTCTGGAAAGGCCTAAATAGCCAACGTGAGGTGCCTAGACATCTTTCTAGAAACCATTGGAGGGTATTTTTATAAATCAACAAGTAGATAAGAGACTTTTCTAAAACTGTGTGTTGGGTGTGAAAAGTAGCTATGAAACGAGCACATTCCTAACCCCCTGTTTGAAAAATGGACATTGTTATCAGTTTTAAATTCTCATGTGTACCCCTTGCCAATCCAATCTATTTTCCTTTTTTCTAGGGTAATCATTCCTTTGCTTTTCTTTATAATCTAACCACATATTTTATAAAATCCCTAAGGATTGTATTGTTTGTTTCCAAAGATTTTGAACTTTACAAATGGAATTCTACTGTAAAAATGCATCTACATATTGCCATTTCTTCTTACTATTTTGTTACTGAGAAGTCTCCATTTTGTACAATGTACCTATCATACATTCATTTTCACTGTTGTATAATTTCCTGTTTTCTTTTAATGGACATTTCCAATTTTTTGTATGCAACATGACTATAAACCTTTCTCCATACATTCTGATTAGCATGTGTATGATTTTCACTCAGGAAATAAACATAAAATTGTTCATTCATAGGCTATGCCACTTTCTAAATATATTAGATATTGACAAATTATTTCAGACAGCAATTGTGTCAATATTTTCTCTACCACTAAGTGCAAAAGAATTTCAGTTGTTCCATATGGTGAGCAAAACTTAATATTGCCAAATTTAAAAATTTTCTCAATTTAATGGCTATAAAATTTTTCATTATGACTGAGCTTAAGCATATTCTGTAAACTATTTCAGTTGTCATTTGTTCTGTTCCTATGCTAATACTATACGTGCTTAATAACTATACCTTTATATTATCCAATGATACCTGTCAAGGCAGGTCTCTCATGTTGTCCATCTTTTTTAGGAACACTAGACTGTTCTTGACCCTGTGTCCTACCACTTACATTTAAGAATCAAGCCTGTTGAGTTTCCAAAATAAAAACTGGTTATATTTTGTTTAAGATTGAATTGAAGCCATATATCAGTTTGGGGAATATTTCTCATAGTTTATATTATTTGTGTATATAAAATATACACATCATTACAACATATTTCAAATATAATATATACTTAGTTATAGCTTATTAGTATTTTAAGTTTTTTATTTGTGCATGATTGTATGTATACATACACATACATATTTCAATGTATGCACACATATGTATATCATGATCAAGGGTGAAAAGTCAAGTGAATACTTATTTTCTAATAAAGATTATGAATAAGATCACCCAATATCATCACTTCTGTTTAACACTGTACTGAAGATTTTGACATAGTGAGGCAAAAGAGACAATTTAAGGATTAGAGAGTAAATGAAATAAATTTTGTTTTAGGTTAAGGAGATTTCTTTTGGTTTCTAGTTTACTATAAGTTTTTGGCATGAATGAATGTTAAATATTACTAAACATTTTTATTTACACATCTACTAACTTAATTAAATATTTTTCTCCTTTAATCTATTAATATGGTGAATTATATTAATAGATTTTTCAAATTTAAACCAAACTTTCATTTCTGAGGCAATTCCAAATTGGGAATAAAGTGTTAGGTTTTTGTTTATTTTTTTGTTTAATATTACTGGGTTCATTTTGTTAATATTTTCTTTAGGACTTTTTTGTGTTTATTCTTGAGTGAGATTGTGCTATAATTTCCATTCTTGAGCTGTGACTAGTTTGGTTGAAAAAATTTTTTTTAAAGATCTATCTTATTGTTTTTGACAGAGAGAGAGTTACAGAGACAGAGACAGAGAGAAGGGCGAGGGCCCAGAACAGTCTCTATAGTTGTACATCATTTGTTTTTCCATATCATTTCATTCCACTGGTGGGAGTGGGGCTACACAGGGCAGGAACTGGGCCAGGGTTTTCACCCAGATGAGAACTGAACTGGGGGCACTCCCCAGTTGGTTGAAATTTTTGATAAGGGTAAAGATTTTTAGTTTTGAGGTTTAGCTCTAATACAGAGCATAACTGGAAGTGTAAAAGAGTATAGCCTTCTTTCTTCCATGGAGATACTTATCTCATTCATAATTCCATGTGATACAAACAAGTCTTGGTTACCAAATGGTCTACAAGATCTTTCCAACCCTAAAATGTGATGGTTTTAGAATTCATCTTTGCCATCCTCATTTACCTCATTGCCAGAAATGTACTAAGGAAAGATTGGGAATGAAAAGAAAGGCTGGCTGATGTGGCCCTATTCAGTGGAAGTATATTTCAAATTAGAACAGTCATAAGAATGATTTTTTTTAAACATTTACTTAGAATTTTCATGGTTTCATACATTCCGAAATTAATTCATGAAACATTTTCTACTAGTCTCAGTAACTTGCTTTAGAATGTATAGGGGACTACTTAAAAATGAGTTTTGAACTTTGAAAATGTTCCTTTTCAATCTCACCTGATAATAATGCCAAGTGCACCAAATCTTTTTTATCCAGTGAAGATGAGAACATTTTCCCTGTGGTGTTTAAACTTAATTCCAGAGTCCCAATCCACTGATAATAATTCTCCTTTTCTATATATTAAAGTGGTGTCCTTAATTGCTGTAATATTCACATGGAAGCCATTGGAACTGGAGTGCTCTCAGTTGAAGGATAGTATTGTAAGTGATAAAGATAAAGTGGTTTTGAGAGCTACTCAATTTACTTCAGTGAATTCAATCTTTCTTAGGAGGCAAGTGGTACATGATACATTTACCTGAACTTTTCAAGTGATAAGGAAAATTTTCAGCATGCATTCAAGACCACGGAAACTTTAAAGGTTTGTCTCAATGAAATAGTGTTTAGAAAAATAGTCTATTTACCTATAGACTACAAAAGCAATATGCATTTCAAGTTCTTTCAGCCTAGGAATTTGCAGAATTTTTATCAATGAGAATCATAAGCACTGCTAAAGTTGAAGTACACTTTTCTCTTGCTCCTTTGCCTTTGCAGAAGAGCTTTTCATCTGGGGGGTAAATCAGGAAGGCAGCTCTGCTCTACTATTGAAACTTTTACTGAAGCCTTATCATGTCACTGACTGACTGGAGCAGATGCCACATGCCAGACAAGTTCTGGACAGTGCAGCTTTAACAAGAAGCCCTTTTCTATCCTAATGGGACTAGTGCTGCTCAGCGTGACTTGCTATGTTAGGCTTGTTAAATTACGTTTTCTGTGTGGCCATGGCCTTGAGCTTTATGCCATGTGAGCCGGCTCAGGCATCACATAGAAAACCTGTTGCTGATATTTATAGAGTGCTGGTGGTGGTTGGGGGACTAGATAAGGTTTCTGCTGGTAGGTCATGTTAAGGAAGTAACTTTTCTTTCTTTGTTTTGGCTTTTAGTAGACTGCCAGAAAAATTCCATGTTTGTTGTATTATGTACTACGTATACCCTGAATATATGACACTGTCAAATATAAGGTGATCCTCACTTCCCCAATGAGAATATGAAAACTTTTAAGGAAATAGACAAAATAGCCAAATGTCTACTTAAGTTTAATTTATTAATTAAATATACATTTTTATAATTACATATGTAAAATTTTGTTTGAGAAATGGTTTCCTCATTCTCACATTTCACAAGATTGTTATTCAAATTTACCACATTTACTAGTGATATTAATGCCTTGCTATTATAGGAGCTTTTTCTCTTTTACCATTGGTTTCTTCAGCTTATCATTCTTACTTCCATCCAAACTGTTTGAGATACTAGTGATCTTGGTGCTAGTATATTAATGATCATGGTACTAGAAATTTTCATTATAAGTATTTTCACCTTAAGCATCTTTGCCACTAACATTTTCACCACAAAACTAACTGGCCACATGGTAATTTTGTCATTAAGAAAAGATAAAATCACAACAAATAGAAGAGGGACATTAAAAAGGTATAAGAAAACATCAAAAAATGAATAACAAAATTAAAAAGACTATATTTAAAAAGAGTGTGGATCTCTGACAAATATTGAACAAATAACTGGTTTTATTTTATGAATTGTAATCTATGGGAAATAAGGGTTCAACTTAAAGCAGGCTCTGGGCCTTTCTCGTCCAATGTGGTATGTTTCAAAATGAGAAACTAACTTTTAGGGCCAATCACCATCATCTGGAAGAAATGTTATTTTAAGACCATTAACACCACAAGTCTACTTATCACTGTATTGGACATTATGAGGGCAACTAAGATTTATATAAAATATAAAAATGGGAATAACTTCCAGGACTTCATTAATGGAGAAATGAAACCAAACTGACAACTAGCTTAAATACATTAAGTCTGGTGAAGGTGGTTGTTTGGTTTCATTTGTCCATTGGTGAATCAAGCAAACAAACAAAACCCATCAACCAGTTATTTTATCTTTTGTAAGGCATTTGATTGATTTATCATTGGAGAAATAAAATTACCAAACCGAAAGCAAAAACTGAACTGTTAACCAGTTATTTTATCCTTTTTATAGTAAAATTGCCTTATGGCCAATTAGTTATGTGGCAGAAATGCTATGGTAAAAATACCAATATCAAAAATTTTATCCTAAGTCATCTTTTGCACACTAGAGATGTTAGGGGTTTTGTTTGTTTGTTCATTTGTTCGTTCATTTGTTTGATTTGTCCTATGTGTGTAAGTGTGTGATTTCCACATTATTGCTTTTTTATAGTGATAGTAACATGCTTGTTTGCAAAACTATCCAATAATTACAACTGTGAGATCAAACCCAAGGAATACTGACTTGGTGTTAATTGTTTTCCTTTTGTTACTTATTTAAAGTTGTGTGTGTTTGAATAGTCTAAATCCCCCATATCTTGGTGGCCGACTACAACAGAACTCACTTTCTTCCCATACAAAGTCTGCTGTAGGCCTGACTGGCTCTCCAGAGCAACAGTCTCCATGCGGTGACTCAGGGATCCAGGGTGACAGGCACTGTGACCTATAGCTATACCATCTGGAATCCTTGGCCTTCCTGACTAGCCGCATCAAGGGTGATAATTCTGGATGGTCTCACACAGACATTAAAAAACTTTGCCTCAGAAGTTGCCCTACTGCTTCTGTTCTCCATCCATTAATTAGAACTCAGCAATGAAAATGTCAGTGCGGCAGTGTGATGTGTCCCTGCACGTGCTTGGAAGGAGAGAACTAACTTGGGGGCTAGCACTGCAAGGCCTTACTACACCTCAAACTGGTACCGCTTGAAGTTAGTTCCTGGCCTAGGTAGACCTTGTTAAATAGAAATGATTGAGAGTGACCCCTAGATATAAGAAGCTCTTTAGTCCTAAGGACTAAATTCTAAAGATGCTCTACCTAATATATCTCATAAACAGTATTGATTAAGAAAGAGCCCAGCAGAAATACCCTGTATATTAAAGTTTAATTGGGTTCCTTTATGGATTAAATTGCACAAGTAATATCAGGAAAGTCTCCCCAAACAAAAATATATTTATCCTATACCCTAGTCTAAGTAGCTATAGTAACCTTCATAGTACTCATGTGAGTAGTTTAAAACCCCAGCTGCCCATCAATTCCCTTAAAGCTTGTCAATAGTCATGTGGTAGACAGCGTTTATAAGGTGAAAGTGTATGTTACTCGCCTACCAGCCAAACAAATCATAAATAAATACTGGGCTGCTCTCAGGCAGTCCCATTCCTTCCTCCTTGCAGACTGTAAACTATATTTAAAGAACAAAAGCTAAACCCGAAGACAAATCATAATGTGGTTCTGACATTTTAGACAGACCACAGCTTTGAATGATCCCCATGCTGAACTTTCCAGCTCTGTGCCCTTAATATTCTCTCTTCAGTCTGGCCTCCTCCCCCACTGACATTTTTACATTCTCCTGGAGGAAAGCATTTGGTTTTTCCAGGTCAAAATCAAGCATTTCCTTTTGTATGGAGTCCTCTTTGAGTCCTCCATGTAGTCCATAGCAATGTCTTTTTCTAATCCTAATCATTCAACCACTTCTTACTTTCTCATATCTCAATAGCTCTTGTCCAAGCCTCCATTCTCTTTCCCTCTGAAACCCTTCTACCTGCTCTCCTGCTTCCACCCCTGCTGCTTCATAGTCTATTCTTAACTTGCAACAAGAGTAGATTTTTTTAAAATATAATTCAAATCATGTCTTTCCTCTGCTTCACATCATCCAATGGCTCCTTTTTTCATTCAGAGTCAAAGTCAAACACCTCACAGTAGGTAGACTATTTTTCTTTTGCTACTATATGAAATGACAACAAACTGCACTTTAAAGCAACACGGATTTACTGTCTTGTAGTTCTAGAATTTTACTGGGCTAACATCAAGGGATCTGCAGGACTGCGTTCCTGTCTGGAGGCTCTAGGGAGAATCTGTTTGCTTGCCTCTTCCACTTGCAGGGGCCACCTGCATTCCTTTCCTCTTGTCCCCTTCCATCTTCCACAGCCAGTAATGGCCCATCAGGTCTTTCTCGGGTTGTGTCTGTCTGACATTGACTCCTCTTCCTCCCTCTTCCATATTAAAGGGCCCTTGTGATTGCACTGCACCTACCTAGGTCATCAGCACCATCTTCTCTTGAGGTCAGCTGATTAACAACATTAGTTTCATCTGCAACCTTAATTTCCCCTTTCCATCTAACATAACATACTTGTATTCACAGGTCCCAGGGATTAAGACACGGATCTCTTGGTGGTGGTTAGCAGTGGGGATATGGGGGTGGAGGTGTTCATCATTCTGCCCACCACAGTGGAGGATGACACAGCCTTCATGAGCTAACCCCTAGTACTTCTCTGACCTTGTGCCCTGCCATTTTCCCGCATGTACCCATGTGCTGGTCTTACAGGTCTCCTTGCTGTTATGTACAAATGCCTGATACACATTCACCTTGAGGCTTTGCCCGGATGGTGTCTCTCCCACAAAGATCCACATACCTAACTATCTTATCCCCTTCAAATGTTTCCTCAAAAACAGCACAGCTCACCCCAGCCCACGCTGTTCTGTTTTTCCGTAGCACTTATCCACATCTAAAGCGCTCATCAGTTTGTATGTTTGTGGTCTATAAAGCAAGTTCTTAGAGAACTTGTATCTCTCTCTTTTTTTCATTCTGTTAAATCCCTAGAACCTAGAATGGTATATGGCACATAGCTGGCAAGTGATAAATACTTGCAGAATGGATTAATTCTCTTTTGTTGTTTGATTTTTTTCAGCTTTATTGAGGTATACTTGCTATACAAAAAATAGCACATCTTTAATGTGTACATTCTGTTGACTTTGGACATATACATACACCCCTGATGGAAGTCAAGGTGATAAAATTGCCTCCATAAAATTTACTGTGTCTCCTTCCTTTTTTATGTGTGTGATAAAAATACTTAACACGAGTTCTACCCTTTTAATACATTTTTAAGCACTAAACACAGTATTGGTAACTATAGGTACTATGTTGTACAGTAGTTCTGTGGAATTTGTTCATCCTTGAAACTAAGTTGATACCCGTATTGAACAAAAATTCCCCATTTATCCCATCCTATCCCCTGGCAACCACCATTCTATTCTGTTCTTCTATGAGTTAGACTATTTTATGTTTGTTTGTTTGTTTTAATAAATACAATGATTTGCATGCTTCAGATCTTGCCATGACATGGCCTGCTATCGGGTCTCCCATGGTGTCTAGCTTGGGAACTGGCTTCTTAGAGACACTTGGTATATGTAAAAATGAATTAACAAAACTGGATCCTGGGGGGAGGCATGAAGCCCTTTTTATTTTATCAGGCTAGACTGGATTTCAGAAACCGAGTTAAGGGGTTTCAGGCAATTTCATAGTGTAATTTAGGAAATAGGCTACATTAGCAAGGTAGTGGAAGAGTGCCTGGATACTTAGTAAAACTTTGGGTATCACTATATTGCTTCTTGAAATTACCCCTCTAGGTGTTCAGTCCTGAGGGCTTTTTTGTTCTTGTCTCATGGAGGGAGCTGTGGAGGAGAATATTTAATCATTCAGTGCATTGTCAGTGTGGATGATTAGAAAGAGCCTGTTCTCCTGCTTCTAAAAGAGTTCTTCTGCCTCTGAGTAACTGAACTGAGGAGTGAGGATTTGGAAGCTCAGGTGTTATTTTCTTTTAAAAATAAGTTTTTGTTATAAAAATAAATGAAATCTATATTTTATCATTTCAATTCAGACCTTAAGCATGCACAGTAGTTACCTTTCATGAAATGTCCTTATAATAATGCTATTTCACTGGGGCTTTGTAATGAAACTTTGATTTGCATCACTATCCTGAGAACTTTCTGACAATGCTAAGGTAATATTATGAATGCAGAAGGAAATGAAATGAAATGATGGTAATGCATGTCCATTGTGGAAAATGTTAAGTTGCCAAGGCAATGTCATATCGATAATATTTTCATAAATTAAATTAAGATACATATGGCAAATAAATATTGCATTGCTCTTTATTATCACTTCAAATACGTGTGGATAACTATTAGGATTAAAACCAGAAATTAGACATAAAGCGTCTCAGCCAAAATGAGAAATGTGCTATTCATCGTTCAACCTGATACACTCTCAAGATTCCTGTCACGTTTATTTCAGGCTTTCAATCTCTCCCCCTCGGTATATTCTAGCAGCCTTTCTGCTGTAGTCCCTGCTTCCTGAAGTAGAATTTCTGTTGAGAATTAGTGGGACAGTCAGTATAATTCTATTAAGCCTCACTTTCAT
>PVKE010033769.1:0-17749 GCA_004027555.1 Craseonycteris thonglongyai | reverse complement strand
CTGGGATGAATCCCACTTGGTCATGGTGAATAATCTTTTTAATGCATTGTTGTATTCTGTTAGCTAAAATTTTATTTAAGATTTTTGCATCAGTGTTCATCAGTGAGATTGGCCTATAGTTTTCCTTTTTGGTATTGTCTTTCCCAGGTTTTGGTATTAGGGAGATATTAGCTTCATAGAAAGAGTTGGGTAGTACCACTGCCTCTTGAATTTTCTGGAATAGTTTGAGGAGGATGGGCATAAGTTCTTCTTTGAAAGACTGGTAGAACTCATTGGTAAAGTCATCTGGTCCAGGCCTTTTGCCTTTGAACAATTTTTGGATAATTGTTTCAAGTTCTGTATTGTTGATTGGTCTGTTTAGGTTATCCAATTCTTCTTGGTTCAGTTTAGGTAGACTGTATGTTTCTAGAAATTCATCCGTTTCCTCTAGATTGTCAAATTTGTTGGCATAGAGCCTTTCATCATAATCTCTTATGATTGTTTGCATTTCTGCAGCATCAGTTGTAATCTCTCTCCTATCATCCCGTATTCTGGAAATATGAGATTTTTATTTTTGCCCTTTGGTGAGCCTAGCCAGTGGTTTGTCAATTTTATTGATTTTTTCAAAGAACCAGCTCTTTGTGGCATTAATTTTATTTATTGTTTTTTTATTCTGTATTTCATTAAGTTCTGCTTTAATTTTTATTAATTCTTTTCTTCTGCTGGCTTTGGGGGACCTCTGCTCTTCTTTTTCTAGCTCTGTAAGATGAGATGTGAGGGTGTTTACTTTTAGTTTTTCTTGTTTCTTGAGATAGGCCTGTAATGATATAAATTTCCCTCTTAATACTGCTTTCGCTGTGTCCCAGAAATTTTGGTATGTCGTGTTTTCATTGTCATTCATTTCTACAAATTTTTTAATCTCTTGTTTTATTTCCTCTTTGATCTAGCTACTTTTTAATAGCATGTTGCTCAATCTCTACGTATATGTGGTTCTCTCTGCAGTTGATCTATTGCAATTGATCTCTAGTTTCAACTCTTTGTGGTCTGAGAATACACTTGATATGATTTGGATGTCCTTAAGTTTGATGAGGTTAGATTTAAGTCCCAGGATATGGTCTATCCTTGAAAATGTTCCATGTGCACTAGAGTAAAATGTATAGCCCTTTGTTGTAGGATGGAATGACCTGTAGATGTCAATTATGTCCATTTCCTGCAATGTATCATATAAAGCTACGATTTCCTTATTTATTTTCTGCTTGGATGATCTGTCCAATGTTGTCAGGGGGGTGTTTAGATCCCCTACTATAATTGTATTTTCATCAAATTCTCCCTTTAGATCTGTTAGTAGATGCTTTATAAATTTTGGTGCTTCTTGATTGGGGGCATATATATTGATGAGTGTCATGTTTGCTTGATGTATTGTCCCTTTTATCAAGATGTAATGTCCATCTTTATGTCTTATTATTTTTTTTATCCTGATGTCTTTTTCATCAGATATCAGTATGGCCACTCCAGCTTTTCTCTGCGTGCCATTTGCCTGGAGTATTGCTTTTCATCCTTTTACCCTGAGTCTATGTCTTTCCCTGTGGCTGAGGTGTGTCTCTTGTAGGCAGCATATGGTTGGATTTTGTTTTTTAATCCAATCCGCTACCCTGTGCCTCTTTATTGGTGAATTCAGTCCATTTACATTCAGGGTGAGGATTGATATATGAGGATATCCCATATCCATTTCTTCTTTCCTTTTTATTTTTTTGTTGTCCCAACTTTTTCCATTTATTTTGATTTCTTGATTCAGGTCGGATAGCCTCCTTCAGTATTTCTTGGAGTGCCGGTTTTGAGCTGGAGAATTCTCTCAGCTTCTATATATCTGAAAAGGCCTTAATTCCTCCTTCATATCTAAAGGTTAATTTTGCTGGATTATTGATTCTTGGCTGGAAATTTCTCTCTTTTAATATTTTGAAGATTGGGCTCCACTCCCTCCTGGCTTGCAGAGTTTCTGCTGAGAAGTCTGGTGACAGCCTGATAGGTTTTCCTTTGAAATTTATATTTTGTTTTTCCCTGGAAGCCTTGAGGATTCTTTCCTTGTTTTTGTTTTTTGTCATCTTCAGAACAATGTGCCTTGGAGAAGATCTGCTAGGGTCTAGGAAGTTGGGGCTCCTGCTTTCCTCTTGGATTTGAGGCAATAGTTCTTTCCATAGTCTAGGGAAATTTTCGTCAACTATTTGTTTTAGTAGACTCTGAGAAGATTTCATCTCGCTTCCTTCTGGTACCCCTATTATTCTAATATTGTTCTTTCTGACAGAGTCAGGGAGTTCTTGTAGGGCTCTTTCATTTCTCTTGATTCTCATTTCCCTTTCTTCTTCCCTCTGTGACATATCCATGTTTCTATCTTCGATTTCACTCATTCTTTCCTCTAGCTGGTCAGCCCTGTTTCCCAGGCTGGTCAGTTCTTTTTCATCTCTCCCATGATTCCTTTCATTTCAAGGAGTTCCTTTTGGTTCTGCTCTAACTTCTCAATTTTATTGGCAAAGTACTCAGTTTGCTCAGAAAATTTCTTGCTGAGGTTATTTAACTGTGTCTGGGTACTTTGCCAGCATTGAGTGAGCTCTCTGAGTGCCTTGATTATTGAATTTTTGAATTCTGTTTCACTTAGATTTGATTCCAAGTGTGCAAGGTCCTTTACTAAAGAATGCCCCTGATCTTCTGGAGGGGCTTTGGATTCTGAGGTGTGCATTGTGTTTGATGTGGTTCTTTTTCCTCTGTGCATGAGTATGCTTTCCCACTGGGGGTTTTCCTATCAGGTGGGCTTCTCTGTTGTGGGAGGAGATGATTTTGGGAGAGGGTTGGGGGAAGCAGTCAGTTCTGTGCCTTGGGGCTGTTCTTTTAGGTTGCAGTTTTAGCTGTTAGAAGGCAGGGTAGTGAAGGCGTGGTTCCAGGGGTGGGGGCCAGTGAGTAGGAGCTAGCGCGTGCCTGAGACACAATAGGAGATTCCTCTGTCTGCAGGGAGGCTGGTGGTTCAGAGCAGAGGCCGGCCAAGCTGCTCTGGGCTTTTTTTCTTCTCCTCTGGACAGGCTGCCTTTTCACTGCCTCTGTGAGCCTGTCTGCTTGCAGCTCAGCAGTAGTGGGGGCTGGGTGAGCAGCTCGGGGCTTTTCTTCCCCTCTGGCCTGACTGCTTTTTCAATGTCTCTGTGAGCCTGCCTGCCGTCTGTGGGCCTGCCTGCCAGGGCGCCGCTTAGCAGTGGTGCAGGCAGGTGGGGCTTGGCAGAGGCTCGGCTGCGGCTGCTCTGCAGGCCCGGGATTCACTCTAAGCACGTCTACTGTTGCCCAGCGTGCTCCCTCAGTGTCCACTGAGCCGCTGCCCTCACTCCAAGAGCCCTGTTTTCATAAGGTGCTCCCTCACAGACAACTTTAGGTGCTCAGCTGTATCTCCTCTGTGAATCAGGGGTGCCGAGCTGTTGTGGGCTTGTGTCCTGCTCTCACCCTGCCCACCAGGAAGTGCAGCCACCCTGCTCCACAGTCCCTGTGCCACTTTAGGCTCTGTGATCTGATTAGGGCACCGTGTGTTGCCCCTTGTGTTGGGATGTTAAATTGTCCACATTCCTGTGGGGCTTCCACGCTCCCTAGGTCTCGGCTTCCAGCCCGCCCTGGGTCTAGCTCCACTTTGACTGTAGTCCCCCAATCCCCCTTTGTTTTTGCCAGCCCCGGGCCGCGCTCCGAGTCTCTGTCCCCAAACTGCTTTTTCTCCCTCCCTCTCCTGCTCTCCCCTTTTTCCTCTAACCTTTGTGTGTTGTTCTGCGTTGTGTGGTTCTCTCAGTTGAGGGTGCTTCTCAGGGTTTCCCCTGTGAGTTACTTTTTGTTCATAAGTTCCTTCCCAGGTAGGTGTCTGGGTTCTCCTCTCACGCCGCCATCTTTTTTCTCCTCTGATTTCAATCTTCTTAAATTTGCTGAAGCTAGTTTTGTGACCTAGCATATGGTCTATCCTTCAGAATATTCCATGTGCACAGGAAAAGAATATATAGTCTTGTGTTGTAGGATGAAGTGTTTTATAAATGTCAGTTATGTTCATTGGCTATAATTGTGTTTTGTGAGTTTCTCCCTTTAGTTCTGTTAGTAGTTGCTTGGTAAATTTTAGTGATTCTTGATTAGGGCATATATATTAATAAGTGTCATGTCTTCTTGTTGTATTGTTCCCTTTACCATTATCATGTGTCCATCTTTGTCTCCTGTTACTTTTTTTAACCTAAAATCTGTTTTGTCATATGGCTACATTCACTTTTCTCTGTATACCATTTGCTTGGAATAATGTTTTCCACTATTTTACTTTGAGTCTATATTTGTCCTTGTGGCTGAGGGGTGTCTCTTAGAGATAGCATATGGTTGGGTTTTGATTTTGATACAATCTGCTACTCTGTGCCTTTTTATTGGTGAGTTCAGTCTATTTACATTTAGTGATTGATATATGAGGATTTCCTATAGAAATTTTATCTTTTGTTTTCTGATAGCTCAGTGTCTCTATTGTTTCTTTACTGTTATCGCTTTCTATTTAATTTATTATTTATTTATTTTTTAATTATTACATTTATTGGGGTGACATTGGTTGATAACAACTACATTGTTTCCAGGTGTACAATCTTACATTACATTGTTTATACATTGCATTATGTGCTCACCGCCCAGAATCAGTTCTCTTTCCATCACCATATATTTTATGCTCCCTCCCTTCCCTCCTCCCTGCCCCCCACACCATTCTCCCATCCACCTCTCTCCTTACCCTCAGGTAACCATTAACTGTGTCCATGAGTTTTTGTTTCTTTGTTACTTTCAGTTTTATATTCTACCTATGAGTGAGGTCATGTTTCTTGATTCCTTCAGTCTGACTTATTTTGCTTAATAAGATGTTTTCAAGGTCCATCCATGTTGTCACAAATTGCTGTATTTCATCTTTTCTTATTGCTAAGTAGTATTCCATTTTATAAATGTACCACAACTTCTTTATCCAGCCATCTATCAAAGGATAATTTAGTTGTTTTCATGACTTGGCCACCATGGACGGTCCTACGATGAACATTGGGGTACATACATCTTTGCAGATTAAGATTTTCAGGTTTTCTGTTTTTTGGTTGTTTTTTTTTGGGGGGGTGGGGGGTTGGTAGATAGCCAAGAAAGCGATTGCTGGGTCATATGGCAATTCCCTTCCTAGTTTTTTGAGGCATCTCCATACCACCTTCCATAGTGGTTTTACCAATTTACATTCTCACCAGCAGTGTATCTTCACAGCTTCTTTGACACTTGCTATTCCTTGTCTTGTTGATTATAGCCATTCTCACAGGTGTGAGGAGGTATCACATTGTGATTTTAATTTGCATTTCCCTAATTGCTAGTGATGTTAAGCATTTTTTCATGTATCTGTTGGCTGTTTGTGTGTGTTCAGGGAGAAGTGTCTGTTCAAGTCTTCTGCCTGTTTTTTAATTGGATTGTTTATTTTTTTGTAGTTGAGTTGTATGAGTTCTTTATATATTTTAGATATTAGCCCCTTATCAGAGGCATTATTTGCAAATATTTTCTCCCATTCGGTTGGTTTCCTTTTTACTTTTGTTGGCGGTGTCCTTTGCTATGTAGAAGCTTTTTAATTTGATATAGTCCCATTCATTTATTTTTGCTTTTACTTTTCTTGCCTTTAGGGTCAAGTTCATAAATGCTCTCTGAGTCCAAGGTCTATAAGTTTACTACCAATGCTTTCTTCTATGCCCTTCATTGTTTTAGATCTCATGTGGAGGTCTTTAATCCACTTTGAGTTAATTTTTGTATATGGTGACAGTTCATAGTCCAGCTCCATTCTTTTGCATGTGTTTTTCCAACATTCCCAGCACCATTTACTAAAGAGGCTTTCTTTTCTCCCTTGTATATTTTTTGCTACTTTGTCAAAGACTTCTTCAGTCTGACTTATTTTGCTTAATAAGATGTTTCTACCATTTTACTTTGAGTCTATATTTGTCCTTGTGGCTGAGGGGTGTCTCTTAGAGGTAGCATATGGTTGGGTTTTGATTTTGATACAATCTGCTACTCTGTGCCTTTTTATTGGTGAGTTCAGTCTATTTACATTTAGTGATTGATATATGAGGATTTCCTATAGAAATTTTATCTTTTGTTTTCTGATAGCTCAGTGTCCATATATTTGTGGGTTTATTTCTGGGTTTTTAATTCTGTTCCATTGGTTTGTATATCTGTTTCTCTGCCAAAACCAAGCTGTTTTGATTAATAATACTTTGTAGTATAGACTGAAGTCAGGAAGTATGATGCCTCCAGCCTTCTGTTTTTGGAGAATTGCTTTGGCAATTGGAGGTCTTTTGTAGTTCCATTCGAATCTGATAATATTTTTATCTATTTCTTGAAGGAATGTAGGATTTTGACGGGAATTGCATTATATCTGTACATTACTTTGGGTAACATGGCCATTTTAACTACGTTGATTTTTACAATCCATGAACATAAAATGTCTTTCTATTTCTTTGAATCTTCTTCAATTTATTTTAATAGTGTTTTATAGTTTTCCGTGTATAAGTCCTTCACATTCTTTGTTAAGTTCATTCCTAAGTATTTTATTCTTTTTGTTTTGATCCAAACAGTATTATTTTTCTCATTTCTTTTTCTGAAGTTTTGTTGTTTCTATATAAAAATGCTGTGGGGGAAGCCGGGATGGCTCAGTGGGTTAGGCGCTCACTTTGCAGCGCCGGGGACCGAGGATCGAATCCCAGCCCCGGCCCGTGTGGAACCATATGCTGAACTGGGAGCTCCCCCAGTTCAGTTCTCTCTCTGTCTCTGTATCTCTCTCTCTCTCTCTCTCTCTCTCTCTCTCTCTCTCTGTCAAAAATAAATAAATAAAAATATATTAAAAAAAACAAAACAAAACAAAAAAAAATGCTGTGGATTTCTGTACATTGATTTTGTATCCTGTAACTTTACTATAATCATTTGTTATTTCTAACAGTTTTCTGGTGGAGTCTTCAGGGTTTTCTATATAAAGAATCATTTCTCTTGCAAAAAGTGACAGGTTAACTTCTTTATTCCCAGTTTGGTTACCTTTTATTTTTTTCTTCTGCCTGATGGCTCTGGCTAGAACTTCCAGCACTACGTTGAATAGCAGTGGTGACAGGGGACATCCCTGTCTTGTTTCAAATTTTAGAAGAAAAGGTTTCAGTTTTTCCCCATTCAGTATGACATTCACTGAAGGTTTGTCATATATGGCCTTTATTATGTTCAGGTACTTTCCTTCTGTACCCATTTTATTAAGTGCTTTGATCATAAATGGATGTTATATCTTGTCAAATACTTTTTCTGCATCAATTGATACAATCATATGGTTTTTATCTTTTATTTTGTGTATGTGGTGTATCACATTCATCAATTTGCATAGGTTGAGCCATCCTTGTGTCCCTGGGATGAATCCCACTTGATCATGGTGTATAATCTTTTTAATGCATTGTTATACTCTATTTGCTAGTATTTGGTTTAAGATTTTTGCATCGGTGTTCATCAGAGATATTGGTCTATAGTTTTCTTTTATTGTGATGTCCTTACCAGGCTTTGGTATTAGGGCAATGTTGGCCTCATAGAATGAGTTGGGAAGTATTGCCTCCTCTTCAATTTTTTGGAAAAGTTTGAGGATGCTAGGTGTTAGTTCTTCTTTGAATGTCTGGTAAAACTCATTAGTTAGGTCATCTGGTCTTAGACTCTTCCTTTTGGGGAGGTTTTGGTGATTGTTTCAATTTCCTTACTGTTGATTGATCTGTTTAGGTTATCCAGTTCTTCTTGATTCAGTCTAGGTAAACTATATGTTTCTAAAAACTTGTCCATTTCTTCTAGGTTGCAAAATTTGGTGACATATAGTTCTTCATAGTATTCTTGTATGATCCTTTGTATTTCTGTGGTATCAGTTGTAATTTCTCCTCTTTCATTTCTAGTTCAGATTATTTTGTGTTTTCTTTTTTTCCCTTGGTGAGCCTAGCCAGGGGTTTGTCAATTTTAATAATTTTTTCAAAGAACCAGCTCTTTGTTGTATTAATTTTTTCTATTGTTTTTTTATTCTCTATTTTATTTAGTTCTGCTTTAATATTTATTATTTCCTTCCTTCTGCTGATTTTGAGTGTTTTTTGTTCTTCTTTTTCTAGTTCTTTTATATGTGATATTAGATTGTTTACTTGTGATTTTTCTTGTTTCTTGAGAAAGGCCTGTATTAATATAAATTTCTCTCTTATTACTGTTTTTGCTTAATTCCACTAATTTTGGTATGTTGTATTTTATTGTCATTTGCTTCTATGTATTTTTAATCTCATATTTCTTTTTCAATCCTGTCATTTTTTAATAACATGGTGTTTAATCTTCATGTCAATGTGGTTTTTTGTTTGTTTGTTTTCTTTCTGTAGTTCACCTCCAATTTCAAAGCGTTGTGATCAGAGAATACACTTGCTACGATTTCAATCTTCTTAAATTTGCTGAGGCTAGCTTTGTGTCCAAGCATCTATCCTTGTCGTCTATCCTTGAGAGTGTTTCATGTGCACCAGAAAAGAATGTATAGTCATATGTTGTAGGATGAAGTATCCTGTAAATGTCAATTATGTTCAGTTGCTGTAGTGTATCATTTAAAGCTGATATTTTCTCATTTATTTTCTCTTTGGATGATCTGTCCATGGTTGTCACTGGGGTGTTTAAGTCCCCTACTATAATTGTGTTTTAGTCAGTTTCTCCTTTTAGATCTGATAGTAGTTGCTTTGTAAATTTTGATGGTTCTTGGTTGGAGGCATATATATTAATAAGTATAATATCTTCTAATTGTATTGTCCCCTTTATTATTGTAAAATATCCATCTTTGTCTCTTATTATGTTTTTTATCCTGAAGTCTGCTGTGTCAGATATAAGTATGACTACACCTGCTTTTCTCTGGTTGCCATGTGCTTGGAGTATATTTTTTCTACCCTTTTACTTTGAGTCTATGTTTGTCCTTGTGGCTGAGGTGTTCTCTTGTAGACAGCATAAGGTTAATTTTTGTTCTTTAATGAAGTTTGCTGCTCTGTCTTTTTATTGGTGAGTTCAGTCCATTTATGTTTAGGGTGATGATTGATATATATGGATTTACTATAACCATTTTCTCTGTTGTTTTCTGGTACCTTTTTTTTTCTTTTCTTTTTTGAGTGCTGCTTTGCTTTTTTATTCTCATTGGCTATTTTAGTTTAATGGCATTTATGACTGTTTTTTCTTCTTTTATTGTTATGTGTAGCAGTTCTAAGTTCTTTTTCAGTGGTTACCATCAACTTTATATAAAAGAAAGTTTCATATATGCAGTGGTTCTTTTTCCTAAGGATGTATTTTACCTCCGTTCTCTTTGTAAACTTAAACCTTTACTTTCTCCCCTTTTATGTTTTTGAGTTCCAGCTTATCCCTATTTATTTTTACTCTTTGTTTCAGGTCCAGTTGCCTCCTTTAGTATTTCTTGAAATGTTGGCCTTGTGATAGAGAATTCCTTCAGTTTCTGTATGTCTTAAAAGGTCTTTATTTCTCTTTCTTATCTAAAGAATAACTTTGCTGGGTATAGGATTCTTGGCTGGTAATTTTTCTCCTTTACTATTTTGAATACTTTTTTCAATTCCCTTCTGGCTTATAGAGTTTCTGTTGAGAAATTTGAAGATAGTCTGATGGGCTTTTGTTTATAGGCTATGGTTTGTTGTTGTTGTTGTTGTTTTCTGGCTGCCTTGAGGATTCTTTCTTTGTCTTTGACTTTTGATATCTTAAGTATTATGTGTCTTTGAGAGGGTCTATTAGGATTCAAGTACCTAGGGGTCTTTTTTTCCTCTTGAATTTGAGAGTCCAGTTCTTGCCATAAATTTAGGAATTTCTCATCTACTATTTGTCTGAGAAAATTCTCTGTGCCCATCTCGTCCTTTGCTTTCTCCAGAATACCTATTATTCTTATATTATTTTTTTCTAATGGAGTCAGATCTTGTAGACGTCTTTCATTTCTTAACCCTAATATGAACACAAGAAAACACTGGATAAACCCAAAGTTTAAAATATTCTATTAAAGAAGAACAGACAACTAAGACTGGTGTCTCCATTCAGGCTGCTATAGCAAATTACCATAGGTTGGGTGGCTTATAACCCACAACCATTTATTTCTCACAGTTTGGAGGCTAGAAGAACAAGATCAGGTGGCAGCATGGTAGGGTCCTTCCAGATTGCAGACAACTGACTCTCATTGTACGGTCACATGGTGGAGAGCACAGAGCAGCTCTCTCATCTCTCATTAGGGGACTAACCCCATTCAAAGGGACTCCACCCTCATGACCTTATTTAATCTGTATTTTCTCCAAAGGTCCCACATCCTAACACCATCACCCTGGGGATAGGGCTTCAACATGAATGTAGGGAGGACACATTCCATTCATAATAACTGTATTCTTTAAAAAAAAAAGTCAACGTCATATAAAATGAAAGTTACAGAAATGTTTTAGATTTAAGGGGCAAAGGAGCTATAACAATAAAATGCAATACCTGACCCTAGAGTAGAGCCAAGGATTTTATTAGGTCAACAAAATTGAGATATGAATGGTAGATAAAAGTATAGTGTCAATGTAAATTTAAGAAGTTTCCAACTCTACTGAGGTCATACAAGGGATACCATTATTCTTAGGAAATATGCACTGGGATTATTTCTAACTAAAAAGTTCTAAAACTTATAACAAGAAGCATGTAGACAAAAACAAAAACAAAAACGGACTGATAGGTATTTGAATGTTTGTTTCATTCCTCTTTACCTTTCTGGATATTCAAGTATTTTCACAATTAACATTATTTTTAGGGCTTAGATGGGAAAATAAGCCTCCCTAGTCTTATCCCAGATTTCTTAAAATGCTAAGATGCATATATACCACAGTGTTTTACTTGTAAATGACTTTAAAACTTCTTCTATATGGTTTTCTACATTTTTCACATTATCTTTAAGCTACAACATATTTACATAATTAAAAAGAAATATTATATTTTAAAAACTATTTTCAGATATTTCCTTAGGTTGATTTGTGGCTGTTTCTGAGCCACATGTGAAGTTAGCTAAGTGAGGGCAGGGAGGGGTTTGAGACCTCAGAGGAGTGACCTGTCCTCAGTTTGTTCCTTGAAGGAAAGGGGCAGTCTCTGC
This sequence comes from Craseonycteris thonglongyai, assembly GCA_004027555.1. Classification (NCBI taxonomy): domain Eukaryota; kingdom Metazoa; phylum Chordata; class Mammalia; order Chiroptera; family Craseonycteridae; genus Craseonycteris; species Craseonycteris thonglongyai. The sequence continues at coordinate 6,582 of PVKE010033769.1, read as the reverse complement.
GGTACCCTCAGGCTCCACCAAGCCACCAGGAAGACCTTTACGCTGCTCAGCCCTGAGTATCGGCCTCACTCTGATGCGGTACATCCACTTCCCTGCTCCCTGACACTGGCCTGGAGGATGAATTTAAGAACTGGGATGCAATGAAGTCTTGGTAAATGCATGTGTGGTGTGTGCAACTGGCCTCCAGCCCTCGCAGGTCATTTGCATCTGTCAGGGTGTCCTGGTAAGTCCTCTTTAGCTTCACATGGAGACAGCAGCCCAAGAGGGGCCCAGCCAAGCCCAGGTCAAGAGGAACACCAAGAGAGTGACTTTCCACGCTGTGCCTGGACCTAGAGAACCGTGACTGTAGGAGTTTTTAGCTCCCAGCAAAGATGAGAGAAGCTTACAAAGCTCAACTGACTGAATGTAGAACAGCAATTTTGTTCTACAATTCTGGCTATGAGAAATAGCACATTATTTTATATTTTAATGTATTTTTTAACACTTAAGGCTTCTTAGGGATGCTGGGATAGCTCAGTGGTTGAGTATTTGCCTCCCAATTGTGAGGTCTGGGAATCGATTCCCAGCCCCAACCCATGCAAACCCATGTGCTGAACAGGCACAACTGGTCACCACCAGAATGACTCAGTGGCGAAGTTTCTCTCTTCCCATGTGGGAGGCCCCTGGTTCAATTCCCACCCTGTGTGACCCTACATCCACGTGTGTGTGATGAAACCATGTCACAACTAACAATGTACAACTATGGAGACTGCTCTGGGCTGTCCCTCCTTCTCTCTCTCTCTCTCTCTCTCTCTCTCTCTCTCTCTCTCTCTCTCTCCTCTCAAACAGTAAAATAAATCTTAAAAAAAAAACTTCTACCCTTATAGATAAAATTAATCTGACTTCAAATTCTTACTAGAAAGAAAATCGATCTTGGGTATTGTGGTCACACAAAAATTCAGGCTGTGGGAGTTGGGGGATCACATTTACCTCTTTTGGGGTATTGGCATGGGAATGTTCCAGCTCTCTAGGCAAAACCATTATGTGTCTACACAAAGCCTTTGTGCAACCTTTAAATAGCTTGCTCTTAGCAGGTGTAACCTCAAGGACACAGAGTTTAGGAATAGATGGGGCTTTTCTTGGAAGAGGGCATCCTTTTTCCCAGGCAGGAGGGATTTCCATGTTCATTCATCCCTTAGCCTCATATGAACACTCCTTCCTGCACAAATCACAGCACAGAACACTCTGTACTTGCTATAGGCCAGCACCAGTCCCAAGCTTGAGGAGTTGGGGTCTTTATGAGCCTGGGGGCCTGGTGCCCACTCCTCAGGTATACCCTGTAGGCAATCCCCACAGGACATTGTAAGAAAGGGGGCCACCAACCACAGTTGCCATCAAAGAGCTCCGTTCCTCATCAACTTTAGAGCCCCTAGCCTTTCACTCCTCCCTTTGTGGCCCTTTCTTCCATCCCTTTGTCCCTGGGACAATCCCATGGTCTTGTTCTCAGTGGGCTCCAACAGGTGAAATGTTGCCCTCTCTTGTCAGACATCAGAGAAAGGGGGTCTAACATCAAGCAGCCCAATACTTCTAACAAACTCATCCTGTGACATGAACAGCTGAAAGTCAACATGTGGGAAATGGATGTTGTTTTACAAAATCTCGGGGCTCTGGACTCCCGGATTCCTGTAGTTTCACCTGCCACATTCAATGCTATGGCTCCTGAACCAAACCCATGTCCCTTCTCAAAAGCTCCACCTCTTTCTGTCCCGTCACCATTCTTGTCACCCAAGCACAGCACTTGAGTCATTTTCCCCTCCTTTCTTTCCTTCATTACAACATCTAACTGTGCTCAAGGCCCTGCCCTGTTCGTCTGTCATGATTGCTCCGCAGGCTAAACTACAGATCCGCCTCCTCACAGTCTCTCCACCCAATCACCACCCTGGTGGCCACATTTTTTCCCTAATGATGTGACTTTATGTCCCTTCCCAGCTCCAAATCCTACAATTCCTTTTATCCTTCTACTAGTAATAAAATCCAGGTGCCCTGATGCAGAAAAGATATGCCCTTTATTCTTGATATCTCCTTCCAATCTTATCACTCATGTAGCTACTATGGATGACCTAGGCTCAGGAAGTGTAATGATTTGCCACTCCCCCAAAGCACTTTGAGTTGTTTTTTTTTCTTTCATGGACTCTTTTATTTCGTCTAAGATTTTTCCCTTTGACTGGAAATCCATCTCCTCACAGCTCAGCCGGTCAAAACCTTACCAGTCCAGTGAAAACAGCCAGAGCCAGCAACACCTTCTCCTGGAAGCTTTCTTTGTTTTCCTTGAAACTCTGCTGCTCTGGGCTTCCTCACACTTCATGCACCTCTGGTGGTCCCTTGCACACACTGATTGTATTGTCCCTCTCAGTTCCCTTACGAGATTGTGGGGTCTGTGTCAGTAAGGCTCACTGTGCTCATTTTGTATCTCCTTAAACACTTGTTACAAGAGCGAAGGGACAAGTATCTGTAATGAAGCTCACCCACGCCCAAAGCTAAACAAACACCACCTAAGCAAATTACTAGTGACTGTTACCTCTGGGCATTAGTGGGTGGCTGTGGAATAGGCCAGGGGAGAGGTTCTGCTTGCTGCTGCTACAGGGATGGAGAAGAAGGAAGGACAGGGAAGATGAGGCCGAGACAATCCCAGGATGTACCAGGAGAGGGCAGAGTGGCACAGACGACTGAGGTCTGGGTGTTTTCACAGAAGATACGGGGAAGCAGGGAGGACAATTTGAAAAACAGAATTTAGTTTGAGTTTGTCCTCCTGCACCCTTTGCCAATTGCCTCCTGGGTCCTTGGTAGCTCAGTGGAGCCCCCCAAAATGGATGTTGCCGTGCAAAACTACTGGGTCCTGGTCTGTTTCCACATGAAACCATTTAACTTTCAGCAAGAGAGCAAGGAACACAATTGCTGGGGTTCATAAGCTAAAAGTTACCCAAGATTTCTCCCTTTAAAAATGCTCTGGGGAAGCTGGGATGGCTCAGTGGGTTGGGTGCTCACTTTGCAGCGCCAGGGACCAAGGATCGAATCCCGGCCCCGGCCCGTGCGGAACCATGTGCTGAACTGGGAGCTCCCCCAGTTAGTTCTCTCTCGGTCTCTGTCTCTGTATCTCCCTCTCTCCCTGTCAAAAAAAAAAAAATATATATATATATATATATATATATATATTTAAAAATGCTCCGATTATTTCTGGATACCTATTTTGACAAGTGCCTGTGTACTGGTGCATCTTTAACCAGCGATGGTGAGAGCAGCATAGCACAACACACCTCAAGACAAGCAAGCGTCCCCAGTGACCCAGACACAGCCCTGAGGAGGGCTTCCTTCCAGGGCTCTCTTTTTGCAACGTTCAGGGAGTTGGGAGTCGGCTCCTCCATCTTCTTGGCATAAAGGATGATTTAGTTCCAATCTTTCCATCCTAATGCCTTCCCGCCAGTGCGCTAACCCGGAATCATGTTCTGCTTTGAGACTGCTCAGTTGATTGAGCGCTTTCATTCAGCTCTTCAAGCCGACTTGATAGCCAGCAGTGTGCTTGATCGGAAATGAGAGAGCAGCACTCTGAGCCACTTTGGAGTCGGTGCTTCGTGCACTGGAAGGCACAGCAGGATTCATCAGTGGTGCTCACTGTGTCAAACGCCTGTGCCCGTATAAGCGAGATCACCCCAGACTGTTTCACAGGGATTGGATGTGCAACCAGCTCTCCCAGGAGGCAGGGTGATAGGGGTGGGGTGGGGGGTGGTGGAGTTTCTGATCCCTGCGTGGCTTGAGTGGCCTTTATAGTGCTGAGTGGTGGAGAAGCCACAGTGTTATTAAATGCTAATGATTTCCTTCCCAGTGGAATCCCACAGCGCAGCCCAAGCACCTCATACTTCTCTGAGCAAATAAGCTCTAAGGAAGGCCTGTCAGAAGACCCTCCAGCCCTGCTGACATAGGTGTCAACCACCTACTTCCCAATCCCCCGGGGAGTGGCTTTGAAGCAGACTCCTAGACTCTGTGTATAGATGCTGATTTCTTAGACCTGGAGTGGTCACTGAGGATCTGAGAATTATGGCTCCGGGGTTTAGGGAGCAGAAGTGAGCACTGTGCCAAGGTCTAAGGTGAGACAGGGATGCCGACTCTAACGAGGCTGGGGTTCAGCCCGCAGATAGTCTGGAAATGAGGTCAGATCCGCACAGGGAGTTCCGGGTTGGAACCACCCATCTCAGCTCCTTTGAAGTCCATGGGAAGTAGAGGGCTCCCTCATTAGTTTTGTGAGCTCCCCATTTGATCCCTCGGTGGGGTCTGAAATAAAAGGGAAGACACACTCTCTTTGCATCATAAAAGGAAAATAATATTGACGATAATAATAATGACTAGCACAACACAAGTGTTTATGATGTAGCAGACCCTGTGTTTAGTGCTCTACATGGGCTATGACATTTGATCATTTAACAAGTCCTATAATGAAGCTCCTGTTCCAAGTGAGGACATGGAGATCTCAGTGTTTATGAGTCCTGCAGTCCACAGCACCTCTTGTAAGGAGTGGAGTGGTCTGGCTCCCAGTGACGGTCATACTCTCTCCTCTGGGTGGTCACTAGGATGGTTCTGGTCCAAGCCTCCTCCCTCAGCAGAGCTTGGAGCTAGGAAGCTGGCATGACGTGGAAGTCCTCTGGGGGCTGTTCCAAATCTCTGTGTTACTGGACACCTGAATTACACATGTGGCCAAGTGGCACCATCTGTCACAAGCTTGTAGAGCAGTGAAGGGTTTTCCAGATTGTCAATCACTTTATCATTCTGTTAACAAGTTCAAGGCCAGAAACAGAGATGGGATGAATCAGCTTCTTGCTTTTCTATCACTTACCAGCAAGACAATTCTTCCATAACCCTACTTCATACCGGGAATGAGAACAGATGTAGCTAGATTAACTGAGATTCTCCCTTTAATCGCTGCACCACCAGTGGTGCTGTGTCATCCATGATCCACAGGGCTGGCTGCAAAATGAAAATGCAGAGCACCTGGTTCAGAAGCAGGAAGAGAAAGCGCAGTTCAAGATACTGGAATCTAAACCTCTTGCTTTCTTCTGTGGCCTCCTTTGATGTCATAGTATTTTATTTGCTAGTTAATGTCATTTTAAATAAAGAAAAATGGAAAATTTTATATATATTTTTTTTTAATATTTATTTATTTACTTATTTATTTTGACAGAGAGAGAGAGAGAAAGAGAGAGAGAGAGAGAGAGAGAACTGAACCGGGGGAGCTCCCGGAGTTCAGCATATGGTTCCGCAAGGGCCGGGGCCGGGATTCGATCCTCTGTCCCCGGCGCTGCAAAGTGAGCGCTTAACCCACTGAGCCATCCCGGCTTCCCCCCCAAAATGGAAAATTTTAAATTATTAGCATACATTTACCATTTACTTAATATTGTATAATAACAATTTTATTTATTTATTTTTTTAACTGAACTGGGGGCCTCACCGCATTCGGGAAGCACACCCCAGTTCAGCATGTGGGACCGCCTGGGCCGGAGCCAGGATTCGATCCTCGGTGCTTGGGGCTTCAAAGCAAGCACTTAACCCACTGAGCCATCCCAGCTTTCCCTAATGACAATTTTAAATGCAACTATAAGAGCATTTAACTCAGAATCCCCAAAATCACAATTTGTGCTTTATAGTTCTTACACACATAGGTATTTTATTTTTACCAGAACAGTAGAAAGAATGCCCGAAACCAATGTAACTGTTTTCATTTCACTTCTTGATAATGTGGGCTTTCTATCAACACTCTCCATGATGAGTGAGGAAGGACTGGAGGAAAGGGAACTAGCTATCACTCTACCTTTCCCTTTCCATCTGTCATCATTCCGGGAACAAATGGTTGGCTCATATAGGGAAGTTACCTGGGTAAGAAGAATATGACAGGATTCCTTGGTCATTTCTGCTTCTCAGAACACCACTGCCTTCTGTCTGCATTTGAAGCAAGTTCTGGTTCAAATGGAAAATGTAGCCTCTACGGGTCATTGGCTCCTCTGCTTACTCACTCGAAGACACAACACACTTACCTTGTATCCATTTTGAGTCTTGCTAAATTCCCACACTTTGGGGCCCACCAGAAGTAAAAAATGCAGTAGCAAGGAGTGGCAGACACATGTGTTGAATGTGTCTTCTTACACACATGCTCCATTGTTCCATTGGTCTTCACTTAAAATATATAATTTCAAAGATAAATTTATTCATTCAAGACCATAACAGAAGAGTATTAAAACCAAATGCAGAGATGCCAAGATAGCTCCCCGGTTGAACACTGGCCTTCCAATCGTGAGGCTTGGGATTCAACTCCCAGCCCCGGCCCCTGCAAGCCCCTATGCTGAACTGCAGCACAGCTGGTAACCACCGAGATGGCTCAGAGAAAAAGGTTCTCACCTCCCACGCAGGAGCCCTCGATTCATTTCCCACCCTGCGTGGCTCCATGTCCACCTATATGGAATGAAACCACGTCACAATTAATGATGCACAACTGTGGAGATTGCTCTTGGCCTTCTCTCTCTCTCTCTCTCTCTCTCTCTCTCTCTCTCTCTCTCTCTC